>BJFM01003729.1:4050-35694 GCA_016586285.1 Arothron firmamentum | reverse complement strand
AAATGCTTTTGACTTGATGGTAGAAAACAGACAACAAAATCCCAATGTGTTGAATCTTGTCAGTGAATCATGGTGTCAAACGTACCTAACTGTCCGTACTCTGGGCAGCCGAAGGAGTAGAGGTTTCCTTTGCAGTCCACCACCATGCTGAACTCAGCCCCACAGGCCACCTTCACCAGCGGCTGGCCATCGTAGGAGATCTATGGCGGCAGGAGGAGAGACAAAAGATCAACAAGCTTCTCTGGGGAGTATCTGCAGCAGAGTTTTAGACGAAATAAACAGAACTATGATCACACAATCATCTGGATGAAGCTCTGATGTGTATTTTAGTGACCCCCCCCAGCAGGAAATTGTATTTACACAAAAATAAAGTTTAACTGATTAAAAACAGTTGAAAATGCTTCATATAATATTATTTAACATGCTGCTGATAGCTGTGAGCCTGGTGTGTAGTTTAAGCCCTTCCGCCTCCAGGAAGGTCCACTCTCAGCTGAGACGTGCTCTTCTGTGTGGAGATGAGCGCGCATTCATGACGGGACGTAAACATGACCGCTCACCAGCGCCGGGCTGAGGACGGCGTACGTCTGGCTGCCCTGGCCCAGCTGGCCCAGCTTGTTCTCGCCGAAAGAGTAAACACTGCCGCCGTCTGAAAGGAAGCGCTGGCATTAGCAAACACGGCAGCTTTGTTCTCCGCACAGAATAAAGGCCGAGGACGTTTGCCTCATTAAACTAATGAGCCGGCAGGGCTGGACATCAGCCGGGCACCTGATGACACCGCCGCTCAGCCTACCTGTGAGCGCCAGCGTGTGATTGCGTCCACAGGCCGCCGCAACCACCAGATGGTCCGCGAGGCCCTCGATAAGCTTAGGAGCCTCCAGACGCTTGGTGTCCCCGTGACCCAGCTGCCCTTTATCGTTGCGACCTGGGAAACAGGTGGAAAACAATCAAGACGGATGGCTGCCACCAACCGGATCCCACCGGAGCAAACTCCCGTGGACCTACCCCAGCTCCACAGCCTGCCCTCAGCCGTGATGAGTAAACTGTGAGCGGCGCAGGGGCCCGACACCACACAGCTGACCTGGACATCGTTCAGACAGCCGTAGCGGTGGGGACCCCACAGGTTCTGGCCCAGGTTACGGAACGCAGCTGCAGACACAGGAACAACAGTCAAAGGGCAACGCTCACAGGACCGCGCTCGTCTGATGGCAGCTGGAGGATCTCTAAGGAAATGCCTCAAAAATGGATAAAGATTTAAACAGCTTCCTTGTGATGTAACGATGAACACAGAAGGAACAAAGAGTACAAAACACAGCGAGCAACAGAGTTTGCTAACGTTAGCCAGCCTCGTTAGTTACTAATGTAATGCATCTGATGTATGTGCGTGTATTCCATAGGCAATATAAGGTGGTATTAGAGAATCGAGGGGGGGTGGGGGGGCAACATGGAAGAATTTGAAGACAGAATGACTCTACCTTGTTGTTTAGGCACCTCTTTTCTTCCGATCAAATCCCAGTTAGTTGCGCCAAAGACAAGCAGCTGACCTTTGACATTCGGGCACTCAAGTTTCTGTGAAAAGGACAAAGCCCAGGTATTCAAATCTACCTCGCAACGTACAGAACAAACAAGCGCCTGTCACCAGGCAACAAACCCACTATTTTCTCTTTGATGTCTTCTGCCACGGTGACGGGCTGCAGGGCAGGCTTGGCACACGGCTTGCCTGCTTTCTTGTTGTTCTCCTGCTCATAGTCGAACTCATCATCGCTGCTGAAGTCCCTCTCTTTCCGCTTCCCGCTGATCTTCTTCTTCTTCATCCCACCGTTCCCTGAGACCGCTGTCACCTTCTTAGGAGGCATTTTCAACAAAAAGCTGTGTCGGAAAAAGGAAGAAACCTGTTCATAAAGTACTTCTACAAAGTCATCAGTATAGACATTTCCGCCTTTACTGCTTTTATCACTTATATAATAACATCATGTAAAGTCGGTGGATATCAAACTCTTAAATGTCTCACAAATGAGAGTTAATAAAAACATGTTTTATAGGCACTAGCCTTTAAAATGATGAGCACTCAAACTACTCCAATCAGTGAGCTCCAGAAAGAACAAATGCAACATGAAATTCAAAAAAAGGAAGTAAAAAAGTAGTTTAAACTGAAGATGCCGAATTAATAGAATGGTTCATTTTAAAGTACAGTGCAAATTAGAAATGCTTCATGAAAACGTACTACATGAAATGAATAAATATAAAACATTTAACGCTGATACATCAAATAATACAAATCCTGTTGGGGGAAAAACGGACATTTCAAAAAAGATTTTTAGATTTCACGCTGTTGTGTATAATTTATGTCGCCTTATCTCTAATGACAAGCACCTTAACAAGAGAGAGAGAAAAAAAAAAAAGAACACGGGCTCGGACAGACATCGTCTGTAAAGTATTTAAGTGGCAGAATAAACTCTTCTCCGGGACCGAAAACGGGGCGCTGGAGCCCGCAGCGGTGCCCGGTGACGGCGGCTTAGCTGCCGCCTAGCCTCCGCTGCTAACGTCGATGCTCTTTGTTCCGATAATGGTTGGGTCGGAGGCTAACTGTAGCGCTAACTGGGACCCTGTGTTCATACTAGTTTTACAACTAGACAGAAGGAAAAACAAATCACTTTGTCGTGCTGGTGCGTCAAGTACGACCACGAAAAGCCGGGGAAAGTAACTTTCAACTCGAAAGCAAATAATTCTACGTGAAATGTGTCAGTGTTCATTGAGCTAACGGTGCATCGCTACTCTACGCTAACGTGAACTTTATTCAATAAAGACGCAGACAGAACACCAACTTTTTTCAATAAATTCTGCTTGGGCATACTTCATGTTTAGCGGTAACAATGTAACATCTGCAACTTAGAAAAATGTTCTATGTAATTGGATAGAAAACAACTGGAAACAAATGTACCACCAATTTCCTGATTCAGCAGCTCTCTGCCCGTCTTCGGATTGATTGATTTGAACAAAAGACGCTGCAGTCTGCTTAAACACCACGTGATGTTTTCAATAAGAATTCATGCAGGAAACACTATCCAGAGCCCCTTTCATGCCGCACTTGAAGACGATCCTATTGGAGACACCGATATACGTAACATATACGTCGATGCCTGGCTGCCCGACCGGCTGCTGCAGGCCGGCGAGCTGCGTCTGCGCGTCCGCCATGTTGGTCCGGCTAGCTCCGGCGCGTCTGCCGCGACCCTAAATTAGCTGAGAGGCGCAAGGAATGAAGCCTTTTCCTTAAAATACACTAGACGATGTCGTTTTCAATATTCCGAATGTGTTTGGAGCGTAACGAAGGGGTGTTTTTAATGAGTAATGAGTGATTTTCAATGTACCGTCATTGAAAGTCCAGGGTACCTTGCCCTGTACATAAATGTCTGGCTCAACGTAATGCCAGTAGAACTCAGCTGCAGCCTCTTCAACAACACACGCGCTGTTGATCTTTGCAGCGTTCTGATTTTTTTTTTTTTTTTTTTTTTTGCTATTTCATCTTTCTCAAGATGAATGAATTTACATGCACGCCTGCGTGTACTTGATAAAGATGTGGGTTTCTGTTGCTGTCAAGGTTCCTGTTGGTGTCAGTTGGAAACAACACTCATAATTAGGTCTGGTTGTGGTCATTCCTGACCTGAAGGCAAATATATTCATTTGGTCTAATAATTAATTTTGGCTCGAGGCTTATCCAGGGAAGAAGGAGTGCACATCTTTATACAAGTTACATGCAGTTTTACACAATCATTCCAAGAACATTAAAGCAGAGGTTCAAGAGTACCGGTAAATAAGCTGCCGTTGGCAGGCACTCTGTTACCTTGCTCATGGGTTTCTCGGCAGGCTTCTCTTCTCGGCCCCTCTTTTGCGACGAGCCCAGGCCCTTAAGATGTGCAAGGACCCAGCTCCCATTTCCCCACAAAAGCTCACTCCCACACAAGGGATTCATCTCTGCCGTGACCCGGATTCGAACCGGGGTTGCTGCGGCCACAACGCAGAGTAATGACCACTATACGATCACGGCGGGCCACCGGGAGGCTGCCGGACCGGGGCCCTGTCCAATTTTCGGCCTTTGAATCAACTTCGATAACGCTGTGGGACACTTTTTCCGCTTTGAAACAGTAGGTGGCGGTAATGCGCCACAACAGCGCTAGCCAAGCACCATTAAAAAAAAGCAGAAGAAGATGCAGAAGGAAGAAGAAGAAAGTGGCGGTGTGACTTGTAATGTTTTGGTAGAGCTGCTAATTTGAGTATATCTCACTTCTTTCGAAGTGAAAATATATATACAACGCCACAAACTAGTCTCCTAGCTGCTGACACATTATGACCTCCCTAACGCTGAATGGAGTGACGGTGAATTTTCCTTTCACTCCATATGATTGCCAAAAGGACTACATGACAAAAGTGATCGAATGTCTTGAGAAGGTGAGCAGCATTGCCTCTGTTAAGATGGATGTCATGCTTCTTTTCGCACTTTGAGTTTCCTCTCCTTAAATCCTGTGCGTTGTCTGAAGGATATCTTGGTAAGATAATCTTAGAAAAGTAAAATCAACACAAGAGAAAACTTTTAGTCGTTTCGGAACTTGGGCAGTCTGTGCAATATCGTATCTTATTTGTGCATAAACTTCATATTTATTGATCTAGATGTTCCGACAAGCTCGCTCACGCCTAGAAACAACCAAGTGTTAAACAATGGGGCTCTAAATTCGGTGTTAATAGCTAGTGTTTGCATTTAAGTGACATTGCTCGAGGAAAGCGTTTGTGCATCTTGATCAATGAAATGTTTTTGTTTAGATGCGTGTCAGTTGTCATTCCCACGCATGCTTTATTACATTTCTAGATAATATCCACAGATGATAAAAAATAGGTTAACTCAAACATGGCTAAAGGAAGAGGTTTGTTATTAGGTCAACACTTTGTAATTGCTGGTTACGGGAGAGTTTAATCGGTTATCTTACACATATAAAGAAAGTGTTATCAGCGTATATTTTTTCCACAAATTGCCGTTTATATTTTAGAAATGGCATCGTTTTCTCAGAATACTTTTGTTTTCAGGGAATCCTATGGTTGCATGAACACCCGCAGGGAGCATGGAAGCTGTTAGCCGCCAGTGTGCATCCTGCTAATTGTCTCAGCTCCCAGTCATGAACACGCACCGCTTCAAAGTGTCATCCCTTGTTATTTATGTGCGGTCTGTTTTTGAGTGGCATGGCACTGGCTTTTCAAACGACTTAAGGACATTTCATGGACATGT
Organism: Arothron firmamentum; assembly: GCA_016586285.1. Classification (NCBI taxonomy): domain Eukaryota; kingdom Metazoa; phylum Chordata; class Actinopteri; order Tetraodontiformes; family Tetraodontidae; genus Arothron; species Arothron firmamentum. Next base: position 30,422 of record BJFM01003729.1, on the reverse strand, counting down.
TGGACTCCATAATGTGGACAGTCTGGTGTCTGCTCTACACGACAGACTCGATTGCCGCTCTTGATTTGTTTTGTATGTGACGTGTGAGGTCAACCGGAAGAGGCTCCTTCAGCAGGCAGCAGGGGTGTCGCCCCCTGCTGCCCCGGAGGCGAACAGCAGCCCCGCTGGACTGCTGTGTGCATGGAAACATCCTGAGGGGACATGTTAACTAAGTGCACTGCCCTCACTAGGTCTAAACATGAAAATATGCACCATATAATGAGGCAAAAACCTCCAAATTCCTGTGATTGCTGTACTATTTATAATACTATTTGTTTGTGAAAGCTAATGAGCACATCTATTAGAAAGTATTTATTTTTCATCTACTCTGTGTGAGTGTTGCAGTTATTCTCCTCCTCCTTGTAGACCAACCTATAGGCCTGCTGTTATTTGGTAATTGCTAAGTTGCTTTTCAGATCATTATCCAAACACCTTTTTAATAGCATAAATCAAAAACTGAGCAATTTTCTCCCCAATAAAAACTAAGCATTACTGTTAAATATATTGCAATTTTTGATGTATGCATTATTTGTAATGCGTTACACCTGCACTGCCCATTATTACGATGTGCCCTGGGGCCAAAAAAAAAAAAAAAAACTAAACTAAAATCCTCCATCACTCTATTTTAAAATGACATTAGTATTTGCATCTGTGTGTCAATGTCTATTGTTGAATGATGCAGAATAATGAACCTACTGTGTACTGGTTTCTTTAGAAAACCAATGGAGTTCTGGAGAGTCCTACCGGTACTGGCAAAACCTTGTGTCTGCTGTGTGCTACCTTGGCATGGAGAGAGCAGTTAAAGGACAAAATTAGCAGCAAGATGATAGAGAGGCGGCTGGGTGTTGAGACGTCCCAAAACTCACCGCTCACTTCTTGGGGATCCGTTGCTGCAGATGGTGAAGCGAGTAAGTTTGTAACACAAGTTGGGTTTTTCCTTCTTTCCCAGGACATGCAACAAACAGGAGGACGATAGCAAAACATGCCTGCACGTGTATGGTTTCCTTTTCACTCTTAGTTCAGTTGTTTTGCTCATAAGTGTTGCTGTAAATGGTCAAATTCCACAGAATATAATGAATCATTTCGTTTTAAGATCAAGGTTGTCCTAAAGATGAAGCCTTGCCTTTGCTCTTTTTGGTCAGATAACAGCAGATAAATACGGTCTTGTTTGAATTGCAGTGGGAGATTGAATTTGTTGTAGTCCATCTTTTATCTTCTGGGATGCATATTATCTCTCCCGTGTCAACGGTAACACTATAAAACTATACATTACAGCCCAGTGGGCTATATGACACAAGGATGCGTTTCATTTATAAAGGTTACAGTAGCTGTAATGGGGTGTATTTGTTTTTTAATTGTCTTACAGCGTGTTACACAGATATTCCCAAGATCATATATGCGTCCAGAACGCACTCTCAGCTTGCACAGGTCATCAAAGAGCTGAAGAACACTTCATACAGGTAAATGACCTGCAAACACCATGTTTGGATGAAGGTCTTGTAGTTTGTGGTTGCACGTCTTCAAACGCCTGTGAATTTTTCACATCAGACAATGACTGCAGCTATATGATGACTAGTTAGAGCTTTCACCACAACAGCACGGTTTGAGCCTTATAATGAGCCACAAAAGAAGACTATATTCACAATATTTCCCCCAACCTTCATTGATTTTAGGTTATTATGAATGACCTTGTTTCAGCTTTAACCATTTAAACGTTCGATTTAAGAATGCAAAGTTTGTGTTTTGATCTTTAGTTGTTAGTGACAGTTATTATAAAAGATCCTTTCTACTGGAAAACTGTCGCGAGACCAACAGACGGTGTTAAGGCTGCAAACGCTGACCTACTACACATCTGTGTTTCAGGCCAAAGATCTGTGTGCTGGGATCGAGGGAACAGCTGTGTATCAATCCGGAAGTGATGCGCCAAGAAAGCAGCCACGTAAAGGTAGAGCAAGTCCTGGCTTGGCTTATTTCTAACCGTGGAAGTTTGGATAAAGTAGTGACCCAAAATGCCACAACCTGAATGTTTCACTACTTTAGTTTTTCACCCAGAGTGATACAGTTATTCTTTAGGTATGTTGTAATTACACGGTACTGACATGACGTCACACTTCTGACATTTACAAACAACAACAGAAAAGCAAACCCCTAAAAAGCGCTGCTCACCTCCCTGACTGTGCACGGTGTCTTGCTGACAGAAAACACCGTAGATGCTGCTTGGAGGCAAATTCTAGGCTTTCTATACAAGGTTTTTCTAAATAGGACCAATATTCCCTTTGATGCTGATGTGTTTCAGGTTCACATGTGCAGAAAAAAGGTGTCCACAAGGTCCTGTCCCTTCTACAACAACACAGAAGGTAATAGCTGGGTGCTCGGCAGGCCTACAGGCTTGACTTTGATCTGTTGCTGATTTTGCTGGAATACTGGGCTCTTTTTGTTACGGCTTTGCTGTCTTTTCTTTTTCAGAGAGCAGCACAGACAGAGATGTGACACATTCCATCTTGGATATAGAAGATTTAGTCAAATTTGGGAACAAAAAAAGGTGTGGTATATGTTTTTAATCTCATCCTTCCATATATCTGCTATCTTCTGGACCGCACCAGGTTTCTGTTCAACTTGCCAACCCTTCAGTTTCATAAAGAACTAAAGTACTGCTTCTGTCACTTTTCCTTGAAGAATGAGTGAGTAGTCAAGCGTAGGACATCCGTCCCGACTCTGACAGGAAGAATAGCACACAGTCTTCTCTCTTCTAGTCCACGAGGCGCGTAAAGCCAACCGGGTCTCCCATCTGGGTCTGTCCTGGCCAAGGTGCTGGGCTTCTTCACGTTCCATCACATTTAAGGTCTTGAGGTGGCATGAGGGACGCCTCTGAGACGTCTCTAGCTGTCACACACACACGGCTCAGAAACAACGAAAACACGCAATCATCAGAGCTTGACTCCAGTCACACTTCTGGGATGTCTGCTGGTCCAGTTAGTTAGTCAAAGTCAAGAACCCTCCTGGTTAAAAGGTGAAATATCATCAAGAAACACACACACAAAGTCCAGTTCCCCCATTTCAAGCTGAAGAGACGCGTACTTTACCCTGCATTACTGAGAATCTCGACCATCGTGAGGTATTTTGTTTTTTTTTCCTTTTTGTGGACAGGGTCTGCCCGTATTACCTCTCCCGCTCCTTGAAACAGGAAGCAGATGTCATCTTTATGCCCTACAACTACTTGGTCGATCCAAAGGTAAACCCACAGACGTTAGCACCTCTCTCCATGAAGGTCAGTCGGGGTGTTGGATTGTTTTTGTTAATGTGGCGTTTCTTCTGCTTCGACGCAGAGTCGCAGGGCACACAACATTGAATTAACCGGAGCAGTGGTCATCTTTGACGAAGCGCACAACCTGGTAAAACTACCGAAAACCCGTTTTACCTTGCTGCTTTTTCAAGTTTCCTTATGTTGCTCCCTGATATTCATGCATGTAAATTGAAAGAAAATGTGTTGAGAGTAATCTGCGTATTTAAATCAGCTTCACAAAATTAAAATTTGTTGAAAAGTGTACTTAGAATGAAGCATCCAGTAGTCACTTGAGTGTGTTTGACTCAGAGTCTCTAACTTCTTGTTACTGAGAATAAATAGAGCAGATGGAAATTGTAAATCTCACACCTTGTAAATCTTTTCTGATTCCAAAGCTTTTATTAACTTAATTGATTGTTTAATTTAAAATGAAAACCTTTTTGTTGACTGGTGCAGTATGATAAAATGCCCATGGTCTCACACCTCAACTCAACAGAGGAGGAGAGTTTGGCCTGAATACCCAATGAGTTAGGATCATTGGTAACAAAAATGCAGGCGCCAAAGCCATGTTTCAGTTGATGTGTTCATCAATTCACATAAAAAACACGGTTAGGAGTCTACCTGAGCTTTCCAGTCAGAGCAGATTCTTCTAATCTGGCTGTCGTTGGGACGGTGTGAGAGGCATCGCTGTGTCCCCCAGGTAACACCTGTGTTTGCTGCAGGAGAAGACTTGTGAGGAGTCCACCTCCTTTGACCTGACACCCTACGAGGTGGCGTCAGCCATCACTGCAGTGGACAGGCTGCTGGTCGAGCAGGTGAAGGCCGCCAGCGCTGAAGAGCCCGTCGCTGAAGACGGCAGCGTCGACTACGGTTCTGGTTAGAACCTAGTTTTATTTTTACGACGGAGGTTACATGCCTGGAGTGGTGCGGGATGCTTTGTTAGCACGTTCTGGTGAATTATTAACTTACTTCTTTTGTTTCAGGTCTAAATGCGACCACCCTTGCTAAAATTAAAAGTCAGTATTTTAGAGTTTTCATTCATTTCAGTATCTCTAACTCAGCTGTTGTGCTAATGGACGTTTTGACTTTGCATTAATTGTCTTTTGACAGAAATACTGCTGGACCTGGAAGCCGCCATCGATTCTTTTGATGTTCCAAGTGAAAGAGGAATCACCAAGCCTGGGATGTACGTTTCCTTTTTTGTTTTTGTTGTTATTCAATCCATTTCAATTAGTACATTTTTCTAATGTAGGAAAAAGTCATTTTCATTTTCACATATTTTGAAATTGGAATAAAGGTCTGCAATGGCTTGTTGCCATAGTAACAACGTTCTCTTCTTAGACACTGTACGAATATGAGCCAGATGAGGAGGGAGATATCCAAGTGTAAACTCAGGATTGTGTTTTAGTCTCATTAATGCACAGTGAGCTTGATGCATGGAGGTTTCTGAACTGGTTCAAGGTTTCCTTGAACTGGTTGGATTAACCTAGACGGTGTGACCACGGAGACGGTGTATTCAATATTCTGATTGATGGGCATGTTAAACCAAGGTTCAGTTCTCGCGGTGCCAGGGAATTTCTTGGTCTTAACAATTTTACGTCGGATATTCACTCAAAAAATGTAAAGAAGATTGTTATGATTCATCAATAGCAAGTTAACGACTGATAACGAATAATTAGGACCCAACCTTACAGTAAACATACCTCTCTCTCATTAGTCAGCGTAGCTTAACACACTTGTTTTTCCTAAAGTTCATTACTTGTACAATTAAACCATTTTAAAATTCACATACATAACAGCAATAAATGTATTATTGGCCCCTGAAGTCTATGTAGGTTTTGGGTCCTGGGTCGTCTCTTCTGTTAAAATGGTTTTTTGGACCAGACTTGGTCAAAGCTGAGATAAGTGTAGTTTTAACTGTCAAACCAAAGCACTTGAAGTAGTTCAGAGACTGGGCAGGTTAACAACTTTGGACATATTTGCGTCAGGGCCACTGGTGCTCTGACAGACCAGCTCTGTCTGATGATGTTTGTGCCTGTACGGTGGTTTGAAAAGAGTCTTTGTCCCCTTCACGATTTCTCTTTTGTATTTTTCCATAATTGTCCCACTGAATTAGTTCAGATTATGGACAATTTCTAATATTAGACAAACAAAACTCGAGTAAATGCACATTTATATGGCAGTTTCATCCTCTAAAATGTTAGGGAAATGTTATCCAATCCTACCCAGCCGCTGTAAAAGCATAATCAGAAATTAACAGATTCTCTTTTTTTGTTTTTTTGTGTTTTTTTTTTAGGTTTATTTACGAGCTGTTGGAAAGAGCCCATCTGACCTACAAAACCAAGGCTGAAGTCTATGAAGCACTGGAGCAGATCAGTGGATACTTGGCAGCACGTGAGTGGGCTTTTTGTTTTTTTTAGCGGTATTGTAACAAAGTAACGCTTGATTAGTGTATAGAAATACCTGTACGTCTTTGCCTCATCATCTTCACCTAAACAGACCACTCATGTAGTCGTTGAGAGAATGATTTTGTATTATTTTTATCAACAGAGCCAGGAATATTCCTACAGTCTGGTGGAGTTCAGAAACTGGCTGATATCATACAGGTACGCTGCAGGATAAAGAGATAAAAACCAGGAAAGAGTAATTCAGCTTTTCTAATCTGAATGGGGTTTCTTTTGTAAGAGTGAGATGTTTAGATGCATATTGTGAGCTAAAGTTCAGTTGCTCTTCTTCAATTCCTCTGGGTGAACTTAGTTTCCAGAGGTTATTTTAATAAAGGTTTTCATTTTCATTGAAACCTGTCAGGCCACATGTGTTACATTCATTACAGGATATATTATGACCTTCCTTTGAGCCCGTTAGTAGTGTCACACCCGATATTTATCAACTGTTGTTAAAAGAAGTGATTAAGTGCCCCAACCTCTCACCCACAAAGAGAAAGAGGTCGATGCAGCTCTTTCCTCCAGAACTTTTGGGGGGGGAAAGTGTGGTTGCCATTTTGTAAACACTAAAAAAAAAACCTTCAATCTATTAATTGTGGCTAAGAAGAACAAAAAACCAAAGAAGAAAAGAAACCAACTGTTTTGTTTTGTGTTTTTTCCCCCCTGTAGCTGGTATTTTGTGGAGATCCGTCAGAAAAAGACATCAAGTCCAATGCTGCTCATTTTAAGGTATCCAGTAGTGACACTGTTATTATGCATTTCTCTCTCACTCTGTCTTTCATATATATTACGTATGTTATCAAAGTCCTGGCCTGTCTCTCCTTAGGTTCACATCCATCAGGACACCAGCCATAACAGGAAGAAACAGACAACTGATTTATGGGCTGCTTCTTCTTCTTCTTCGTCGTCCAATAAACAAGGTAACAGTATGTGATAACACTGACTTTACAGCAGATCTCATCTTTGTCTGACAAGACTTGGTTAATTACACCAAACACGCGTCAGCTCCTACAGCTAATTGCTTCGTTAGCACGCTCCACCTTGAGCTGCCACGAGGATTTTGTTTTCTCCAAATGGGACAAAACTTTGGGGAATCTCTGAGTGACTAATAACTACCAAGAACATGACTACCCTGCTCAGCTCTGGCTGTTTTAGGTTGCCTCTAAATGTCTGCCTGTCCCTTCTAGGCAACATTCTCAGCTACTGGTGTTTTTCTCCTGGCTTCAGCATGCAGGACTTGGTGAATCAGGGCGTTCGCTGCATCATTCTGACCAGCGGGACCCTTTCTCCTCTGGCCTCATTCACATCTGAGATGAGGATGTGAGTCAGTGTCTTCATTATCAGCACATTTCCTCAACTGTTCTCAAACGTTTTGCATTTGCCTTTGTTGTGTTTATGTTTGTTGCCCTTTTTTTTTTTTTCAGAGACTTTCCTGTGAGTTTGGAGAACGGTCATGTGATTGACCGGGACCAGATCTTTGTGAGCGTGGTTGACCGGGGCCCAGATGGAGTACAGTTAAGTTCAGCGTTTGACAGAAGGTTCGTTTTACACCGCAACATGTATTCCATTACACTTTTATCTAACTTCAACTTCTAATTATATCAACTTTTTTCTTCTGTGCCAGATTTATTCCTGAAAACATGGCATCTTTAGGCAACACTGTGGGTGAGCAGCTCAGCCCATGTCCTGTGGTTGTCTGGCTTTATTCTATCACAACAACAATAATAATAATAATAATAATAAGACATAGCATTTGAAAAGCACTTTTCTAGGTACTCAAAGACGCTTTACAAATGATGAGAGACAAAGACAGGGTTTGCACAGGGGAGACAGTAACAAACATAACATCTCATATGCTGACATGAACTTTGCATAGATTTATTGGTTCTGTAGATCTCAGTCGTGCAGGAGTATTTTACTGGGTTACAGGTTAGACCAGAGGTGGGCAAACTGAGGCCTGGGGGCCACATGTGGGCCGATGAACTATTTAATCCGGCCCGCAGAGCCTCACAATCATTTCTTCTTCTTTTAACCTCTGATCCTCATTGGGGGGTTAGTTTCCTGCACCACCTGACCGGCCCTTTCATCAAGGTCTAAAAGTCAACGTGGCCCTTCAGGCTAAACAATTGCCCACCTCTGTGTTAGCCGTTCTTTCTGACTGTTTGTGTGGATGCTTCTTTACTCAGCCAACCTGAGTCGGGTGGTTCCTCATGGACTTTTAGTCTTTTTTCCCTCCTTTCCTTTAATGGAAAAAATTCTGGACTTCTGGAGAGTGAGTAGAGATTCAAGAGAGTTACGGTTTTACAGTTATTGTCCCAAGACATGAACATACTGCCTTATGAACTCTTCTACTTTGGGTTTCTAGGCTAATGGACACGCAGAGCGCATTGACAATTTAAAGCCCATTTTTGTGGAGCCTAAAGGGAAGGCTAACTTCACTGAGGTGAGTATTAACTCGAGTGCGTGCTGGTTAGGGTTAGCATTAGGAAAGGAAGCGTCAGATGACCGTATACTGTAACTGACTGGAAAATGTCCATTTATTTTCCACTTCTCAGGTTATTGATGGGTATTACAACAAAGTGAAGGACCCACAGACTAAAGGTGGAAGCTTTTTTGCTGTGTGTCGAGGCAAGGTGAGGATAATGACTCCACTTAGCGTCCGCAGAACATCAATAAATGATTGTGTTGGTGTTTAAATGCATTTATTGAGAGAATCGGTACAGGCAAACCACCTGAATCTAAATAACTTAAAATGATAACTTTCCTGACACGTGGAACAGTAAATACAGATTTCTTAGACATGGAGAGAGAGAGAGAGAGAGAGAGAGAGAGAGAGAGAGAGAGAGAGAGAGAGAGAGAGAGAACTGTGGGTTGGTGTGCAGGAGCAAGTAGGAGTCTGGCTATGGAATGAAGCAGTGATTCTAAAATATACAGAAAAGTGCAGTTGAGCAATGCAGCAGCTCTTCAAGACGTAAACGCAGCTTTCATGTAGTTTTGTTTTCCTACCTGAAGGCTGTAGTTGAGGGGTGGGCAACTCTTTAGCCTGAAGGGCCACATTGGGTTTTAGCTCTTGATGAACGGGCTTTTGGAGAAATGATTGTGAAGGCTCTGCGGGCCGGTTTCAATAGTTCATCGGGCCACCTGTGGCCCCCGGACCTCAGTTTTGCCCTCCTCTGCTGTAGTTGCAGATAATGTGTCCTCTGCTGCATTCCAAATTTTCCAAAATGCGATGTCCATGGTTTACCTCCAGCCATTAGCCTTGACCTGATCCATGGAAACTTCATGACTCTCCAGGTTTTAGTCTTCACTGCAGGTCACAGCGGACCAAAGCTACTTCCTGATTTGTGGAAGATTTAGAAACAAAGTTTTGCCTTCATTCCATGGAAACGGACATTTAAGTTGATTCACCAAACCGGCTTTTCTAAGCCACGTGTTGGCCGGTGCCTTGTCAGCGTGTTTCCCTTCTCTCCTGCCAGGCCAGCGAGGGTCTGGACTTTGCAGACACCTTCGGCCGTGCTGTCGTCATCACCGGCCTTCCGTTTCCTCCCAGGATGGACCCTCGAGTCATCTTGAAAATGCAGTTCTTGGATGAGATGAATGCCAATAAAACCTCAAAGATGAAGGTGAGGGAAAGCAGTTTAGCGCCTGAGCCCTTTTGAACTCCCCTCGGGTCTCCAGCTGTGTTCCCTGTGCTTGTGTGTAGTTCCTGTCTGGGCAGCAGTGGTACAGACAGCAGGCCTTCCGAGCCGTGAACCAGGCGGTCGGGAGGGTCATCCGCCACAGGCATGACTTTGGAGCCATTTTCCTGTGTGATCACAGGTCAGATGTTGACTCCAGAGTCTTGCTCCACCGTTGTCATGTTTGCGGCTGTAATAACACGACTTTCCCTCCAGGTTTAAAAACCTGGACGCGAGGGCGCAGCTCCCATCCTGGATCAAGCCCTGCGTTAATCTGTATGACAACTTTGGGAACATAATCCGTGACGTGTCCAAGTTCTTCAGGGTTGCACAGAAAAGGGTGAGTTCAGACTGACTCACTGTCCTGCTCTGAAGGTCAAAAGGTTGAGTCAGGTGAATATTTCACTTTTAAATGTTGCAGGGCAGTTTGCAGAGTATGGTGTGTGATGAATGAACAGGGCATGTGAAACAATATAAGCTGCACCGGGGGGGCAGTTATTCAGCCTGAAGGGCCACGTTGGGTGCTAGATCTTGATGAAGGGGCCGGTCAGGTGGGGCAGGAAACTAACCCCCTTAATGAGGATCAGAGGTTAGCTACAAATCCTGCTTGATGGACTATTGACTGAGAAAATATGTTGAAGAGGCTGTAAATTGGTCCAACTAGAGATGATGATGAAGCTCCAGCTGATGTTTGGCCCCACCTTCTTGAGAGGACATGTTAGCATGCTAGGTGAAGGGGGGGTCTGGACCTTTTTCTAACCAATCAAGCTGACAGCCCTCTTTTGGAGAAATGATTGTGAGGCTGTGCGGGCCGAATTAAATAGTTCATTGGGCCACATGTGGCCCCCGGGCCTCAGTTTGCCCCCCTCTGACCTCTATGTTTTGAGATTTCACAGTATTTTTTTAAAAACCTACCTTTATCGCTAATAAAGGCTGTCCCAGGTTCTGTACCTGTTGCTCCTGGCTATATCATAGATATATAATAATCAGAATAGAAATACTTTTATTCATCCCAGACATGGGAAATTCACTGATGTACTAGTGATCAGGGTCAGATTTACAACTTCCTTCATACACTCTTTACATTTAAAAGTATCACAGACCTGAAGTGGAGAAGCCGACTGCTGCAGAGAGCTGTGGGACAGTCTGTCCTCTGGACGCTCGCCCCTCTGGCGTCTCTCCTGCCTCGCTCTCTCAGAGCTCCTACATCCACAAGGCCACAGCTCTAGATACGCATTTTCCCAGCCTGAAAAGGAAGAGACTGAGTAAGTGCTGATAAGGTCACCTCTTTCATTCCAGATTCTTTCCAGAGATGCATTAATGTGCACGCTGCTGTGCCGTTTGCCCTTCTTATTATCCCAGATGAAGACGCTGGGGTGACCACAGTCTACACCGCATACGAGTGCGAAACCTTGGCGAGCCAGAAGAGACCACACTCTCTGCTGGATGCTCTGGAGCGAGGGGAACGCTGCAGCCGTCCTGCTGCACCAGAGGTACCTTCTCAGCCCTTGTTCTTTTGGTTGAAATGTCAATCAAAAAGCTGTGTGCTAAATAAAGACATTTGTGATGTATTTAAGGCAGAAATAGCATCTTTTTCAACTCTGTGATGTTATCTATGCCGAGGCCAGTGATCCTCTGTTATATCTCGGTTTGGTTCAGGACAACTGATCAAACAATATTTCTCTTATCTGGTCTAAAAATGGAACCGCTGTGAATACTGATGCAGTTGTGTGTTCTCTTTGAAGACGAGCGCTCTCTCCACGTTGTCGCTTCAATACGACAAGAGGATGCACGAGGAATCACGGGGAGGCAAACGCAAAATCAGATTGGTCCCAGAGCAGGTAAACGGGCCGTTTGAATAAGGACGCACTCACACGAGCAAGCCATGGTGTGCACGTGCACATTTCCCCCCCAGATGATCAGGCTAGTTAGCACGACACACTTCCTCCACGCAGGCGGAAGAGGTGTGTTTGAGTAGTTTTTTAAGCTCCTCACGCCAAAGTAAACATGATCTGTTAGCCGGAGCCCTCTGCTGTCCTGTGTGGAAGCAGCTTCTCTCATCTGGTTTTTTTCTTAGCTCTTGTGTGTGCAGCTGATTGGTCAATTTGTGTGTGAATGTTTCAGGTGATTTTTTTGATTTCTACAAGATGGAACATGATTTGTTAGCCTTGTTCTTACAGCACGCTAAAAGCAGCTTTGCAGCTTTCATTCCTAGAACAACAGCTTCACTTATCATGAAGTTATCATTTGTTTTGTATTCCTCCCCATAAGATACCACAAATCTTCTGTTACCTGTGATATTATATAACAACGTTTCGAATAAAGCGCGGTTCCTGATGCTGCCAGTGACATTCACCTTGTTCTGAACTGTTAAGGAGCAGCCAAATCTGGTCTTTTTGGAGTCCCTCAGGGCACACAGTTTAGAGTCTCCCTGATGTGCTTGTCTATGGGCTGCAGGAGGAGGCAAGATTGAGCTTTTCCCTGTGAGAGAACGTCGTCTTTAAACTCATATTTTCTCCTTCTATCTTTGCGTCCTGTAGAAAACAAGCGTTCCGGAAGACGTGTCTGTAGAAAGCAAAAGGAACAAGGCGAAGATCTTCCTCGGCGAGATGAAGAAATCTCTCAGCCAGGTCACCTTTGACCAGATTGTAACGGCGCTGCAGAGCTACAAGACATCAGACAGCCTGGACGTGCTGCTGTCCAAGATGGTGGTCTTAACTGAGGATGCGAATACCCACGGTCTGTTCAGAGGTGGGATAATATTTCACCTTTGGTGCCCTTCAGGGAGACAGAACTTGGCATTAGGATCAGTATTCCATGCACAAGATCGCTTCCAACACATGCCTCCCTCACGCCAGCCCTGTCTCTCAGGTATGTACCAGTTTGTTCGCCCACATCACAAGAAACTGTTTCACGAGAGGTGCCAGCAGCTGACCGGCCGCGGCTGTGGATTCCAGGCCGACCACTCGCTCCCCAAGAACAAGAACCAGGCAGCCGGGCTCAGCCAAGGTAGGAAAGTCTGCCTCCCTTTTTCTGTAGGACAAACAGAAAATGTTGAATGTGTTTTTAGTTCAAGACCAAAATTTATCGTCTGTTGAGACATTTTTTTCCTCTGTGCTGTTGTTTAATGACATATACATAAAAGGGGGTTTCTGCTGTGCATGTTTGCTTTTTCTGTGTGAGAGAACGTGTTAACATCTTGTCTGTCTGTTCCTGTAGGGGGACATGCATCTGGGGCGCTCCAGTCCTCCTCTGGGGTGTCTCCTTCCAGCCAGCTGGATACACAGCTCCTTAACCAGGGAGGACACCACCTGACCCACAAAGAGTTACCGGACCCACAGACAGGTAAGACAGCACACCTTTGAGATCAGAGGGTCCTGTCTGGCTTTGGACAATGCTTTCCTTAGAAGTCCCTTGTGACTTGGGACACACGAGGAGTCCGAGTGTCAGTGATGAAGTGTCACTAACACAGTGCGGGGCTATAATGCTTTCCTTCTCTATTTTTTAACTAGCTCGTTCAAGGATTCTCGCCATTGTCAAAAAACAAAGCAAAACTTTTAGAAACAACGTGCATAACCAAACATTTGGATCATGTACATTTTTTTAAAAATACACCAGAGATTATAATGTTTTGTCTAAACAGTACAATATTTAGATCTTTAAGACCAAATAGTCTGAAAAGTCTAATGTTATTGAAATTTCATTAACTTTTCTTCAAAGAATTTGATTATCTTTTATTTCCAACAGCTTTGGTAGTGCTAGTATTTATGATTATTTCTGCGTTGGCCTGTAAACCTGATCAGAATGAACTCATCAGTTTCTGCCTCTCTTTCAGCGTTTGTCAGTGTTTTAAATGCGTTGAAAATCCTTTGTAATCTTTTGGGCAGGTTCTGGTCCCAGGAGTGAGCGTCATTCCGCCTTTGTTGCCGAGGTTAAACGGTCTCTGCCGCCAGAAAAATCAGTGCAGCTTTTTCAGACAATTAGTAGCTACAAGAAAACGGACGACTACGACAAGCTGGCGGTGGACATGGTGGACTTATTCAAGGACAACGCCAGCCTGCTCGTCAGTAAGTCACACTCGCCTGTGTTGTACTGTGAATATTTCCATTTTTGATCTAATTCCCTTTGTCCTCTTGGTGAAGGGTTTGGCGTCTTCATCCGTCCTCATCATAAGAAGCAGTACGCCCAGATGCTGGACGGGTTAGTTGCTCAGTCAGCTGCTGGTGATCACGATGCCTTTAAAGACCAGGAAAAACAAGGTAAAGAGCGCCTCGCTTGATTACACACGATGACCGTTTCCACGTCTGGTCTCTCACAGCCACCCTGATTAGCTGGGGCTTCACCCAAACACCTCTTCTCAAGGTGACCTCCTGCTTTTGTCGTGCGCACAAAGCCCGTTGTTCAAATCTCGCGCACCCCTGCAGTCTGCTAAAGTGGACGTTCTGCTTGTCTGCTTGGTCATTTCCACAGTGGGTTGGACAGGTGATTGAGCCGCTCGGTGTGTCCCTCAGCTTACTGTCCTCTCCTCTTCCTCACAGGCAGATGAAGACGGCAGTTTGCAGTCACACACTCGAGCTGGGAAGCCTTGCTCTTACCGGCTGCTGCTTCGTGCACATATCATGTACAGCGTACCGGTATTTTCTTTCATTGTATTTGTTTAAACTTTTATTATCTATGTAAATAAATATAGAATTGCCTTTATCTGTAGTTGGCTCCCTTTAAAGTTCTAGTCTCGTTCTTTTTTGGGGGGCATCTTCATGTACATTTGACTGTCAGTGTTACCCAGCATGCTTATTCTAGTTCTCTTTAATTAAACTGTAAATGTTCATGTTCATGCTGAACAACGGTTTTGCAGCGTCACAGTCAAAAATGATGTATATTTGCCCAGAGAATGAGCAGTGGTTAGCTAATGTTTGCCTAGCTTGTTCTGATGTCACACTAAGAATTAAAGATGTCCAAATCCACAACTGATCTCAGAGCTGTCAGATTATGTTGGGCTGAACAGCTGAGCCACTGGTTCGGAACCAGGCTACAACTTTCCACAGGACGTTTGTCCCGGAAGGACGCTTTCCACAGGAAGCATCAGCGGGATAAAGGATGTTTTCCAGAGATGTGAACAGAAGCTGGACTTGAGTTGGGTTCTGCAGCAGGAAAGTCCTAAAACGCACCACCAGGTCCATCTCTGACGGGCTGTATTCGTCTGTCTCTCCTTCCCTCCATATGCCCCTCACCTCTGCTTCTCCAGGCCTGATTATGTTGGACCTCTATGAGTCTTTTTGTACCACATCACTCTTAAATCCTCTTAGTATACACCTTTTAAATATTCAAAATGTTTTTATACCTGTTGTGATATATAGTTGCTTATTGCTTAATTGCTCAATTGGACTTGTAGGCTATTGTTGTGCATGACTGTTATAAAAAAACATCCTGGGAGAGAGATCCCACTTTGTTGAGGTCTCATGCCAGTCTTAACCTGTTAAAAACTTTGTTTATTTGTTTGTGGTAGTTTTTTTTTTCTTCTTTTTTCACCCGAGACACAGATGGAAGAAGCATACCTGTTTGTGTTTATGTTTCATTTATACACATTCCAGCCTAAACAGCTTCAAAACATCTTGAAGAAAAACGCCAACTCCAAAAAGGCAAGTATAATTATAGATGAGGTAGAGTTTGTTTAACTTTTGTGGCCTCTTGGGTTGATAACTGGAGTGTGCATCTTTTCTAGCCAATACCGCTCCAGACCTGAAGGTGGCGGTACTGCACCAACTGTCCTGCGCTGTCTGCTGTGGAGGCAGCCGTAGAAGAAGAAGCTCACGAAACAGTGGAATTGTCTTATTTTAACAGTCATCATGTTGGTGTAGGAATATACTATTAAACATTCTGTTACAAAATATTTTAACATGGCAAACGAGGAGGAGAGGGAGGTGGTTCGTGTCAAAGTCAAGGTAGGTTCATTAAAACAAGTGTTTAGCCTTTGTTAGCTGGAAACTACGGTCTCGGTGAAATGATGTGTTTACATTGGCCCAAAGTCTTCAAGTCACCTTTCGCAGAGCTCCAAATTCCACTTTGGCTAATTATACAATTATAGGAACCCGTTAATATAATTTAGTGGTGAACACATGTTATTGTCAGTGGACCTCTATGGCGAGCCCTTTTAAGATCCAGTAGCTAATTTAGATACAAGAATCTGTTACCTTTGCAAAATATCGCATCTTTATTACATATTTAGACCCAGATTGACTTTTATCAATCAAAGCGAGGATGAAAGATCTCTGCAATTACGTTTGTCCCCCACAGAATTGTCTTTTGTGAGCTTCCAAACGTGTGTACTGTATTCCAAAGATGAATGACGTCAATTCTTCCATGTACGCGCACGCTGCTGTTGCCCGCACGGACATCCGCAATTTGGTTTTATGTTCTCAATATATAATGTCAACATCTGCAGTTGAATGACGGCCAGTTGTGTTCAGAATGTCAACATATTGATTCTGGCCCGTGATCATTTAAATGGCAGGAGTTTGCGTGCTTTACTGTTGGAGCTAGAGGACATTTTGATATCTTGCATTAAATTGTAAATTAATACATGTAAACCTTCATATATACCCACACTGGAATTCTGAATACTTTTATATATTTATTGATTCAGGTTATTGTTAGTTTTGAGGGCAAATTACATTTGGGATATCTAAAGAAGTTATTAAGGTTCGTATGAGTAATATACCAAAGTGAATTAAAGCAAACAGCTTACATTTGTTTCTTTAATTTCTATTGCCATGACGTTCTCATCACCCCCTTTCATCCTCGCTATTATGGCAGTGTAACTAACTAAAAGTAGTCCATATAGTGGATGTGTTATGCTGCTGTAATTCATTGTTAATCGCTTGTCCATAAAGTTCCTCTGAACTCTTGTAGTCAATCCCATCCTGAGCAGAGCACTAATGGAACAGAGATCCCATTTATCCACCTTTAGTTCATCTTCACTGTCACCGGTGAAATCAAGAAGCAGGTTTGAAATCCTCTCTTACCAGGAACACAACGGCCAGACTGTCTGTTGAAGAGCTCAGAGTTTCTGTTCAGGTGGAAAGTGCCGGCTTACTTGTGTTCCCAGAGTTCCTCCTTTTCTGTGGAACCCTGACTGAGTTAGAAGGAGCCCGACAACCTCTCTGTTTTCAAAGTTGCCCATCTCTATCTTGTAGGAACACTGTAGCAGGCTTCATGTTTAATTTGGATCAGCCCAGTCAAAAAAGATGACAGCACCTATAAACACTGTACACTCATTACGCCTTCACACACTCCCATTATTTAATCTAGCATCATATACCATCTATTACTGAGAATGGCCGTGCTTGTGTACTGTTCCATATACCTGTCCTTTCTGCTTTCTCTTCCCTTTCTTTTGCCTTGATCGGGTCACCAAAACAAAGGAGAGTTCTGCTCAAAGTTTTTTTTCCCCCCCCATTTAAAAGGCCTCAGTCTCGTTGTGGACCAGTATTTAGGGGAAAAAATGTTAAAATGAAAATTTTGCACCCTTTTATTTTTTCCTGCCCTCCATTCACAGTCTTCACCAGCAGGTGGCGATAATGCTGCGTGATTCTGATTGACACTCACCATTTCACAGCACAGAAGAAGTTCTGCAAAGTTTGCTCCCAGATGCTGATGGGGGAGAATATGGGCTGTTAGGAGGACACAGGCTGCATAGCAAATCACTATTTGTCATAAATTAATCAGAATAAAAGTTTTTTTTTCCATTTAATTTGAATTTGTGGATTAAAAGTGCCACAGCTGTGTTTTTTCCATTGTCGATAGAGTCAATGAATGAGTCTTCTCAGTTAAAGCTAGAATTTGAGGCGTTCTGGTTCTTCATAGTGGCGCTATTTATTTCATATTCATGCGCCAAAACAGTGTTTTGTCTGTTTAAAAAGGTTAGTGAGGCGTCAAGGCTGTTGTAGGAGCTTGAGGGCAGACCCTGGACACGCGGGAGGGATGACATTTTCTAAAGATGTGAAAGCCAAACTCTTGTTTTTCAGAAGTGTGACGGGTCTCTTCCAGTGGAGTTCCGCTCTTTTGCAGTTGATCCTCAGATAACGTCGCTGGAGGTCCTGCAGCACATCCTCATCAGAGCCTTTGATCTGAACGGGTAAGAGTCGCCGGCGTGGCTTCTTCTTCTCCTTTATTCCACATCAGGAGCTTTGTTAAACGTGAGCCAGACCCTTCTGTTTCTTTTTACATACCTCCCAGGAGGCACAGTTTTGGCATCAGCTTCCTGTCCCGAGATCGCACCGGCGCAGAGATGTACCTGTCTCTGGCCTCTGACTGGGACCTGGACGTGGCCTTCGTGAGTGCCGCGAAGCCGTACCTTCAGCTCAAGATGGACATAAAACCTTCAGAAGACAGTAAGAGCATCCCTTCACCTCCGTTCTAAGTACCAGAGTCCGGAGGGCGAGAGCATGAAGTCACATGACTCTAGAGAAAACAAAGGCCAGAGGTTTGCTCAGCTGATTCCGTCATAGTAGCCTAATGTTTACCTTCCAGTCACCTGATGTGTGTCCACCTCTGATTGGCTGATGCTTGGTGGTGGGGGTGCGTCTAGTACACCAACATTCACTTATTTCACCACATACTTGCATTGTGAACCGTGTTTTTTTTTCCACCATCTTATATATCATATATGTATTTTACATGTTTCTGTAAGTCAAATTGGGCCATTTAAATTTTTAGATGTAAAAGACACAGTAAATCCACATACTCAGTATTTGCTGGCCCAGTTTTGCTGGTTTCTCTGTGCCTCCACACTTCACCGCTGCAGGCTGATTAGACTCACCATGAACCCAGAAAAGCTTTACATTATCTGTGCTGCAGAGCACTTGGACGTATGGAAAGCTCAGCCTTTGGGCTTCCTTTTCTTTTGGGCTAAATGAATATTTATAATAGTGATGCAAACTGACTGGTTTCCTCCTGCGCAGGTCCTGTGATGGAGGACTGGGACATCATTAGCACCAAAGATGTGATTGGCTCTGAGCAGCAGCTGGTGGAGCGGACCAAGACCCTGGCGTCTGCAGCTCTGCCCTTCACCCAGTCCATCCTCTCCCAGGTTCCTGCAGCCTGCAGTCCAACTCCCGCGGCCCCTTTGACCCCTCGATCGTGGCTCACGGTCTGCGTTTGCTTGTGCTCAGGTTGGTCGAACCCTGTCCCGGGTCCAGCAGGCCCTCAGCTGGTCGTACGAGGAGGAGATGAAGCCTTTTATGCCGCCTTTGAGCGACGCCGAGTTCCACAGCTACCTCAACGGTCAAGGCCAGCTGACCCGGCCGGAGGAGCTGCGGCTGCGTATCTACCACGGTGGCGTGGAGCCGTCACTACGTAAGGTGCAACATCGCTGCTTCAACTAACGTCCACGTCATAAAGACTCTAGAGCGGAGGGGGGCAAACTGAGGCCCGGGGGCCACGTGTGGCCCACTGAACTCTTTAATCCGGCCCGCAGAGCCTCATAATCACTCCTCCAAAAGCCAAATGAAGAGGGCTGTCAGCTTGATTGGTTAGATAAAGGTCCAGACCCCCCCCTTCACCTAGCATGCTAACATGTCCTCTCAAGAAGGTGGGGCCAAACATCATCTGGAGCTTCATCATCATCTCTAGTTGGACCAGTTTACAGCCTCTCCAACATGTTTCCTCAGTCAATCGTCCCCCATGAGGATCAGTCCTTGTGGGGGGGGTTAGTTCCTGCACCACCTGGCCGGCCCCTTCACCAACATCTAGAAGCCAACGTGGCCCCTCAGGCTGAATAACTGCCCCCCGCTGCTCTGGTGTAATTTCAGATCACCTCAGTGCCCCCTCTCTGACCCTTTGCTCTGCTTCTTTGAAGTCCTCAGCCGTGTCCGTGGCCGCGTGTCGCTGACCGGCTGGTTTCCCTGTTCTGGTGCAGGTGGTGTGGAGGTACCTCCTGAACGTCTACCCTGACGGCCTCACTGGGCAGGAACGCATGGACTACATGAAACGAAAGACGAGGGAGTACGAGCAGCTGAAGGGAGAGTGGAGGGCCCACGTCAGCTCCGAGGACCTGGAGTTCATTCGGGGGAACGTTCTGAAGGACGTGCTGAGGACGGACCGCTCTCACCCCTACTACGCAGGGTCGGAGGACAGCCCCCACCTGGCCGCCCTCACGGACCTGCTCACCACCTTTGCCATCACACACCCACAGGTTGGTCTGGAGACGGAGGGCCGACATTGGGGGCGGGGCAGAGGTGTGATGTAAAGGTGTAGGCTGCTGCTGACGGGCGGGTGGGGGTGGAGCCCTCCGTCCCGCTGCTGTGGCGCCCGAGTCACAGCTGTTGTGTGTCGTCCTCGCAGATTTCCTACTGCCAGGGGATGAGCGACATGGCCTCGCCCATCCTGGCCGTGATGGACAACGAGGCGCACGCCTTCATCTGCTTCTGCGGCATCATGAAGCGCCTGGGCGGCAACTTCCGGCCGGACGGGCGGCTCATGTCCCTGAAGTTCCAGCACCTGAAGCTGCTGCTGCAGTACTCTGACCCGGAGTTCTACTCCTACCTGGTGTCGCGCGGCGCCGACGACCTCTTCTTCTGCTACCGCTGGCTGCTGCTGGAGCTGAAGCGAGAGTTCGCCTTCGACGACGCGCTGAGGATGCTGGAGATCACCTGGAGCTCGCTGCCCCCGGATCCGCCCGAGACCGAGGTGGAGCTGCTGGGCCCGCTGGAGGAGGCGGCGCCCCGCGCCGGCGGCCAGGACGGCGACGCCGAGGGGAGCTCGGGAGACCCGAGCGGACAGAGGAACCAGGAGCAGAGGAGACACATGCTCAGGCCTTTGAGAGACGAGTGCGCCGGCGGCCGGAGGGGCGCCTGCGCCGCTGCTGGGGGGAGGGGCCAAGGCCTGGCTCCTCCCCTGGAGAGGCAGGCCAGTTTTGGGGAATTTAAGTACTACACCACCCGAAATGAGGACGGCGCGGAGGCGGAGAGCGTCCCACGGGCGCAGGCCGCGGCCACGGCTGCCACAAGACGGCAGTCTACCATCGACAGCGAGGAGGACCCGGGCGAGAGCAGGCCCCTCATCAGGGGCGGCCAGCACGCCGCCCCTCCCGCCTCCTCTCCTGTGTTTCGCGTCAGCCTGCCCGTTTGGAAGTCGGGCGCCCCCCACCCCCCCGCCCCTTCACCGTCGCCCCTGAGCTGGCCGGGCGCCTCCCCGGAGGGCGGCGAGGCCTCACCCAGGACTGCTCCCAAAGCCTGGGCCCCTCCCGCGCACGCGCTGTCCGCCCCAGGCACGGACTCGTCCTCCGGTCCCGCGGCGAGGAGGTGCGAGTCCCCGTGCTCCGCTCAGCAGCACCCGCAGGCGTCCTCGCCCGGGCGGGGCCCCGCGCCGCCCGCCAGCAGCGTCAGCAGGTCCTGCTGCCTGCCGCCGCCCCAGGAGTTTGGCAAGGGCAACCCCTTCATGCTCTTCCTGTGCCTGTCCATCCTGCTGGAGCACCGGGACCACATCATCAAGAACTGCCTGGACTACAACGAGCTGGCCATGCACTTTGACCGCCTGGTGCGGCGCCACAACCTGGCCCGGGTGCTGCAGCGGGCCAAGGCCTTGTTTGCCGACTACCTGCAGAGCGAGATCTGGGACTCGGAGGAGGGCGACGAGGCGGGCTCCGACTCGCCCGCGTCGCCCGCCCCGCGCTCCGCCTCTCCGGCCGCGTCCGAGGGGTCCGCTCGCAGCCCGCTCTCCTCGCCCTGCTCCACCTACGACCTCACCACCACCATCCCGTCACCCGCCGCGCAGGTCTGCTACGCCTCCACCCTCTAGCGCCACCCAGGCTGGATGCGTGGGCTCCCTGGAAGCCTCTAGGCCCGTTCTAACTGGACTCTCAGATGGGCTCCGGCTCTTTTCTCTCGTCTCACAGTACAGCCGATTCTACATGTAAATAGAAACACGGTTTTGGAAACGTTGTTACTCCAAATTTAATTTCACAAATAATAATATGAGTAGAAATGCACAAGATTACGCCCATTTTGAATTTTGTGACCGTCAGGGGGGAAAACACTGGATATTCTCCTGAATAAATAGCTTTGCTGAGTACGAACCTTTTGATATGACCTCCAAAGGGGTGAGCGGAGCTCTGCCTCCCGTCCCGGCTCAGTTCAATGAGCTGAACCCACGTCTGAGCTGCTCTTTGACCTTCAGGCTTGACAAAGGCGGCATGGTTGGACAATAACGCTGGTGCACCTGGCCTGGCCGGCCTGCACAACGGCCCACCTTGCGTTCAGGGAGAGCACGCCTCCCATCACACACACACACACACACACACGCCCATGAATGTCGGCTGGAGATGACCTTGACGTGCACAGAGCTCTTTCTGCCGGCCGGCCTGCCCACGCTCCCTGTCTGCAGAACTCAACGCTTGTTTTTAGCATTTCATAATAAAAACCTTTGTCAGTATATACAAGCATTTCCAGAAGCTGCTCATTCAGTGTGCTTGTTGCTTATATAGATATTTATGATCTAGAATCCAGTACTGAAGACAGGTTTTAGGTCAAGATCATTTCTAGCTGATATAATTCTGGTGAAGAGGGGTCAGCGTGAGAGTCAGCTGGTCTCTCCTCAGGGGGCTCTTGGTAGGACTTTAGGACGTTCTCAGCAGTCACCAGGAGGTCCTGGACCACCAGAACTTTGCTTCAAGCACCACACAAGTCACAGAACACGGTCGTGTGCTGACCGCTGCGCAGACTCAAGTCACGGGTCCAGGAAGAGGCGCCACTTTGTCTCAGAACAAGCCTCCTGGAGGTCCTAATGAGGCGTGGTCCAAGTGCTGCAGGTCCAAATGTCCACAATAATGTCCCTTTATTGTGTTGCTGGACAGTGTCGTCGGGTCCCTAGTCTCTTCTGCAGCCATGCTTTCAGAGAGGCTTCCTGCTTACAAAAGACTTGTTTTATGAATTCATACGTCAAGAAAGTTGATCCTGGTTCCGCCTCTGGAAGAGGTGGATGCTGCCTGTAGGCAGCGCACCTGCAGGTGGTGGCATGACGTGTGTGGTGGGACAGTCAAAGGGTGCAGCTGTGGAAGACACGCCTGCAGGTCCAGGTCAGGACTCCGTAGCCACACTAGAACACAGAACCCTGGTGCCGAGTGTCCACAAGTCTGGTTGTTTTTATATTTCTGAAAGTTGTTTTTTTTTTTTTTTAATTATCAAAGGCTAAAAATGAAAAACCTGAGAACTCAAACCTCCATTCTGACACTGAGCTTCAGGTGATGTGCCGAAGGCCTTTTAAAGTATTTGCTTCTCTTTTTTAAGGGTCTAAACAGGCAATTTTCTATTCAATTCCTTGTTGGAAAATGTTTGAAATGATGTAGACCACTTGGTCAATTTGGTGTTAATCTGCATTCTGGTAACCTCTCTGCTAATAACCTGCTTATATCAGATATGAACTGCATGTAATTTAACATACAGGACTGGAATTAAATTCCTTTCTTTCAAATTTCTTGTCTTTGCCTACTGCATAAATGCACAGAACTGTAAGGAATCCTGCTTATATTTTACATATGTTTCAGTAAAGTCAACTGTTAGACGACATAAACCTTCATGGAGAATGATCACTCATTTTCAGTGGTGGTGTGGTTGGTTTTATGAATAAAAGTGGAAATATAATTACAGGGCAGTGGTCAGAAATTTGTGGTTCCTGGAGGTAAAACAAAAGTAGCACATGAGCTACAATAGCTTTATTTAAAAATAAAAGTAAAGAAAAACTGTCGTAAAGACTGTAAATATCTGTTAAGAGTGCTTCGATACTGTTATTATAATAGTCAACACTCAACTAAATACTCCATTTCAATATTGCAAGATTACAGGTTGTCTTATTTAGTGTTTATCACCCCGCTGGCTAACAGGTTAGCATCATGCAGGGTGGGACCATGTTGACCCTTTCGGAAGGGTTCATTGCAACTCCCCCGTTGTTGCTTGAGGGGCAAGGGGTTGCAGTCATTGCGGCATATCCATTTTTGAGTAAAAATGGTAAAGACAGCCCATGGTGGGCCCCTGGGGGCTCCAGGCAGCTGCCCTTCTGTCCGCAGGTAAGGTCGCTGATAGGCGAGATACGGTGCAATACTCTGGGGAGCCGGTGGGGGGCGGGCTTGCGAATACAGGCGATTTTTGTTTGCGCGAAGAAGAAGACGGCTTCCTGCTTCTGAAGCTGGGTCGTCTTTTTCAAGAGAGCAGAAATGCTGTCCCGGGTGACGCGGCTGAGGGCCACGTCTTCAAAGCTACTCTGTTGTCCTCCTTCTCGGTTCGTGTCCAACACTCAGTCAAGCGGCGCTGCTGCATCGCCGGCGGTGCCGGAGCTGCGCCGCGCGGCTCCGGCGGCGGAACACGGCGAGGTCAGCCAGTATGTCAAGGTGAGCTCCTCCTGTTCACGGCGCTGAGCGTTCAGTACGCGAGCAAAGGCGAGCTCCTGTCACACCAACAGCGTTTCTGCTATATGACCGAAATATGTCCTTAAAAAAAATGAAGACGACTGAGGGAGAAGGTTAAATAAAGCTCCTGTTTGTGAAGTAGCAGAGCGGCCGACAGCTACTTCCTGTATAGATGTGAGTGAATCCGGTCAGCTTTTCAAAGTAAAACACCTGACGCTGGATTTCAATGACGTCATTAAATTATAAATTGTTTAAAAACCCCTGATGTAGTTCTCAAAGCTTTGGGACTATTTACTCATAGGACGTGGTGTTATTAAAAGTAAAGGATAATAATAATAATGATAGATTATTAATACATTATAATAATGTAGCACCCCTTCATCGATGATTCCAGTGCTTTTGCAGAAAAATAGTCTGCTGCACTATTAATACTGTGCTGCTGCAGTATTAATAGTGCAGCACAGTACTGTGCTACAGTACCGGTTCTTGTGGAACGCCTTTAATGGTCTTTTTTCGTCCAGAATCTTTGGACAGTTTGATGTTGGGTCCATAAAAGATTGGGTGTTTCACCCTGTGATTATTACTCTGTGGACCAATACTGTGTTTTTATCTTGCTGCTTGTTGGACTTGCTCCAAATCAGAAAGGCGTCTAACCACGTTTGAGGTGTCTGCCTTTGCCAGATCATGTGACTTTATCACTGGGTGTTGCTTAGCTTGGAGCAGACGTTCCATCGCTCAGCTGTTGTTGGTCTCTTTGGTTGGTCAGAACCCAGACTACCATGGCTTCTCCAGTGACCCTGAGGTGGATAAATGGAATATGAGGATTGGCTTCTTCTTCGGCATCTCTTTGGCTCTGGTGATTGGAGGAACGTTTATCCACTATTTACCCGATCATGGGTGAGTTCCTGGTCTTTTCCTCTTGCAGGCTGTCATTGAACGGACGGATGCTGAATCCATTAGTTCAAAACCGCTGCAGATATCACGGTTTGGTTTCTATATAATCAAAATAAGCACAGAAATAATAATGTCTTATTTGTGTGTGTGTGTGTGTGTGTGTGTGTGTGTGTGTGTGTGTGTGTGTGTGTGTGTGTGTGTGACCTCCAGCATGCGTCAGTGGGCTCGAAGAGAGGCAGAACGTCTGATCCAGCAGAGAGAGAAAGAAGATCTTCCTCTCATAGAGGAGAACTACTATGACCCCAACAAGATTTTGCAGCCCACAGCTGAGGAGTCGTAGGAAAGCAGCTGCCGATCAGGATTTAATGGTTATTGTGTTTCAGTGTCAAAATAAATGCTTAATTATTAGCGTGTGGACAGTGACTTGTGACTTGTGGTGTGAAAGAGTGCGCCCACCTGACCCTGACAGGGTCTGGGACGGGCAGCCGTCCACACTCATCCGGGTTCTCCTGAAACACCAGTAGAGGCGTCAGCTGGTTCACTCCTCTAGAGCTTTTTCATGGTTTTCACCTGGAAGTTGGTCGTTTAAGTGCTAATAATAAAGAGCCATTGGATGGATACACACACGCACACACACACACACACGTCTGGCAAAAATGATCCAATTCTTCAGAATTCATTGTTTATTGTACAGAATTTGCAGCATTCAAATAACTGGTAAAAAACCTTTATGTGGATCTATGCAGAAGACTTGCAGAGTTGACTCCATCAGGAGCTGGTGAAGCTCTTGTTCTTGGTGGTGCTCAGAGGGGACTGAACGCCTGCTGGGCGGCTCAGAGGCCGCCGGCGTGCGTCCGCAGCAGCGCGGCGTCGACCAGGCTTCTCTCCAGGGGCGCGTCCAGGGAAAAGTCAGCAGGCAGGCCCTGCGGGCGCTGCCGGGGGGGCCGCCCCGCCCTGTGAGCCACGGGCAGCTCTGAGTGGTGCGCCGGCAGGGGGGCCGAGAAGAAGTATGGATGGAGGAGCGCCTGCAGACGACACCGCCCGTCAGGACGAAGCAAGCGTACAGGTGGAGTCATGGACAGCTCCCTACCTACCTATACGTGTTTTTCTCTTTAAACCATTGACATTTCTTTATGGAAATCTCTATAAATATCCAACCAGTTCTGCTAGTTTGCTGTGGAGAACCCACGCTGCTCTCCAAGGACCAACTCGTACCTGTCTGGCAGGGCAGCGCTGTTTGGACGGATAAAGGAGGAAGTTGTGGAGAAGGTCAACAGCCTGAGGAGGCGCGTCAGGGACGATGTCGCCCAGCGGGACGGCCGGGTTCTCTTTAAAGGTGATTTTGTTGTAATCAGGCAGCTCCACAATCTCCTGCAGAGACATTAAAGTCAGAGAGGTCGCACTCATTCACATGTTAGTAAAACAAAAACAAAAACAGGGGGGGGGACTCTCACAGGCCAGCTCTCTTGGGTGGGGGTTCCCAGCATTCTGAGGACACAGCACAGCTGCTCAATGTCGTTCTCCCCAGGAAACAACGGAGAAGAGTTCAGCAACTCGCCGAAAACGCAGCCCACGGCCCTGAGCCACCGAGACATGGGGGTTGGTTATGACGAGGGGGGGGGGGGGGGGGGGGGGGG
>BJFM01003727.1:5000-13469 GCA_016586285.1 Arothron firmamentum | reverse complement strand
CTGAAACTGCGAGTGTGGACCCCCCACCACACACACACACACACACACACACACACACACACACACACAGCAGAATCAGCAGACACATCAGGATGAAGGGAAAGTTTGGACTCAGCAGATCCATTAAGTCCTGCTCTTTTGTGTGGGGGCCTCTGCCCCCCCCTCCTCATATATATCAGGGGCTCCCACTTTGTGTGTGTTACACTGTGTGTTGGTGCGTCTCTGGTCGGACGACGTCGGAGGGTGAAAATGTCGCAGTACTCTGGAAAGGTGAGTGATCGTGTGAATGAGTCAGCTTGAATAAAAACAGGTGAGAGTGTGTTTGTGGCTGCGTCTCCTGAGTCTCATTGGTGTGTTTGTGGGTGATTTTGCTGTGTGAGTTCAGTCATGGTGACATCATCTCATTTAGGGTTGCGAGAAAGACAAGGGGGGGGGGGGGGGGGGGTGTTGTACTTGCTACCTACTGAGTACCAAAATCACCATTCCACTAGTGAGGTGAGGACATTTCTGAGGTGAGGACATTTCTGAGGTGAGGACACTGGCTGGTCCTCAGGTTCAGACCTGGTTTGAAGGTTGGGTTAGGGCTGGCTTTAGGTTAGAAGGAAGGATCTGGACCCGTCTATTGAAGGGTCAGAGTCAGGGTCAGGGTCAGGGTTCCTCGGCACCAGAAGGTCTCCCCAGCCCCCCAATACCAGGCCGGGGGGACGCCTGCTATACCTGACCGTGGTCCAGCCCCCGGTCCTCAGACAGGACTGGTAAATGGGTGGGGGGATTTTTTCATGATTTTTTTAATAATTATTTTGAAATAAGATGAAATTAAAAAAATAGAAAAACTCCAATTATTGTATTTTTAACTCTAACTCCAGCAGCGTGCACCACCTGACCCAACCACCTGACCCAACCACCTGACCCCCGCAGCTCTTCTCCAGGGGAAGGAACACAAAGAAGAACAGACCTGCTGCTATGTGACTGTCAGGGTCAGGGTCAGGGTCAGGGGGTGGGTTGGGATGGGGAGGGTGAGGGTCATATATTGTGCCTATGAAAGTCCTCACAAAGATAGAAGTACAAGGATGAGTGAGTGTGTGAGAGACACGGTGTGTGTGTCAACTCTCTTTGTGACAAAAACCTCACCTGGACACGTGAAGATGATGATGATGATGAAGGGCTAGAAAGTGCATGAGTCCTGGTTGCGTGCACATCTCCAGGTGCTCCAGGTGCACCAGGTGCTCCAGGTGCACCAGGTGCTGCAGGTGCTCCAGGTGCTCCAGGTGCTCCAGGTGCTCCAGGTGCTGCAGGTGCTCCAGGTGCACCAGGTGCTCCAGGTGCTCCAGGTGCTCCAGGTGCTGCAGGTGCTGCAGGTGCTGCAGGTGCTCCAGGCTCAGCTTCCTGCAGCTTCACACAACCCTCTTTTCTTCCAGATCACCTTTTATGAAGGGAAATGTTTCACTGGCAGGAAGCTGGAGGTCCGAGGGGAGTGTGACAACTTCCAGGATCGGGGCTTCATGAACAGGCATGAACACACACGCACACACACACACACACACTCTCTTGTGTTTTGTGACTGTCCAGCTGTGGATCATCACTGTGGGTGGGGCCAGCATGTGAGGTGGGCGGGGCTTGTCATGGAGGAAGTGCCTGGTTTGAGACGCGTGACTGAGTCCTGGATGGGGGGGTCACGCTTTCAGGGTGAACTCCATCCGTGTGGAGAGCGGCGCCTGGATCTGCTTCGACCACCCAGACTTTAAGGGTCAGCAGTACATCCTGGAACACGGAGAGTACCCAGAATTCCAGAGGTGGAACTCCCACAACGACCACATGGGATCCTGCAAACCCATTCGCATGGTAAAGATGTCCAGCTGAAGGTCACGTGACATCGCTGAAGGCGGCAGCTTCTTTGAATTCAGCTTTTGGTGCTGATGTTGATGAAGTTGTGAGCCTGCGGTGAGGTCACGTCCTTGAGCAGCTTGGCTGTGTGTGTTTCTGCTGGGGGGCGTGGCTCCATGACGGTGTGTGTGTGCCTCCTTCAGCATGGAGAGCACTATCGCATCGAGCTGTTCGACGCCTGCAACTTCTCTGGTCAGTGTGTGGAGATCTGTGAGGACACTCCGTTCCTGCAGAGCCGAGGGCTCTCCAAGAACTGCATCAACTCAGTCAAGGTGTACGGCGACGGCGCGTGAGTCCCACACCGTCAGCATCAGCCCGGGAACGCCAGCCCGGCTCCTCCCTAACCTCTGCTTCTTCTGTGTCCACGCTCAGCTGGGTGATGTACGAGGAGCCCAACTTCAGGGGGCGGATGTACGTGGTGGAACGTGGAGACTACAGCAGCCATAATGAGTGGCAGGCCCAGAACCCCAACATCCAGTCCATCCGCAGGGTCGTCAACTACTTCTAGAGCCCCAGCTCCAAGCCTCTCAATAAACAGCCTTTCAGAAGAAAACCTTTCTAATCAGAAGGCTCTGGTGTGCTTTGTGTCCACAGAAGATCAGACAGTCTGAGCTCCTCACTGGGGCTCACACGTCCCTGAAGGTCATGTTCATTTAGGTTCAGGTTCAGGAGACACAGACGACACAGATGCTTCAGGTGTGAAAGACCAGATTTAAAAAGATCAGGTGAATGAGGACTGTCAGACAGCACGCTGCCTCCATCCAACCAGGACAACAACACACACAAGAACACACACACAAGAACACACACACACCTCCACCGTCCTCAGGACACGAGAGACTTCACATCACATGACAAAGGCTTCTGTTACTGCTGCTACAGATCTGCTCTGGAAAAGCAACGTCCAGACCTTCATCAGACTAGAGGAACTCTCCATCACCACTCATCACTTATTGCTGTAGAAACTGCTCCAGGCAGGTCCAGTCAGGGTCCAGGCAGGTCCAGTCAGGGTCCAGGCAGGTCCAGTCAGGTCCAGTCAGGGTCCAGGCAGGTCCAGTCAGGGTCCAGGCAGGTCCAGTCAGGGTCCAGGCAGGTCCAGTCAGGTCCAGTCAGGGTCCAGGCAGGTCCAGGCAGGTCCAGTCAGGGTCCAGGCAGGTCCAGGCAGGTCCAGTCAGGGTCCAGGCAGGTCCAGTCAGGTCCAGTCAGGTCCAGTCAGGGTCCAGGCAGGTCCAGTCAGGGTCCAGGCAGGGTCCAGGCAGGTCCAGGCAGGTCCAGTCAGGTCCAGTCAGGTCCAGGCAGGTCCAGTCAGGTCCAGTCAGGGTCCAGGCAGGTCCAGGCAGGTCCAGTCAGGGTCCAGGCAGGTCCAGTCAGGGTCCAGGCAGGTCCAGGCAGGTCCAGTCAGGGTCCAGGCAGGTCCAGTCAGGGTCCAGGCAGGTCCAGTCAGGTCCAGTCAGGGTCCAGGCAGGTCCAGTCAGGGTCCAGGCAGGTCCAGGCAGGTCCAGTCAGGGTCCAGGCAGGTCCAGTCAGGGTCCAGGCAGGTCCAGGCAGGTCCAGTCAGGTCCAGTCAGGTCCAGGCAGGTCCAGTCAGGTCCAGTCAGGTCCAGTCAGGGTCCAGTCAGGGTCATGGCGTGCCTGCCGACCCTGACTTCAGGTATCCCTTCATGGTGTTGATGAGCTCGCTCTCCTCCTCCAGGGTCAGGTCCAGGTAATCTTCCTCATGGAGACAGATGTCCTCCAACACCTCGTTAACCAGCTCGTTATCCTCTGACCAGTAAAAGGTTAAGTTACCAATGAGAGAAGTCCACACGAGGTCTTTGATGTCTACACAAGTGCAGAAACAGAGCCAGCGGTGTTTCACCTGCAGAGTTGGAGGACGTGCTGGGTTCTTCAGACGAGGGGGAGGGGCTGGGGGAGGAGTCAGTCGGCAGGTCTGCAGACAGGACACCCTGGTTGTCAATCAGCAGCTGCGTAGCTGCTTGGACGTCCCCTCCCGTCACCCTGAGGGCCGTTTCAGAAGAGTCCCGCTCAAAGCCCAGGTACACCAGCTGCAGGGGGGCGGAGCCAATCACTACTGAGCTGTAGCCCCATCACACACAGGTACGGATCAGCTGCTCACCTGCTCAAGCTTGTCTGCACTCACTCCTTCACTGGAGGACCAAACAGGTGGACCCGAGTCCAGCAGGATCTAAACACACACACACACACACACACACACACACACATCAGCTGGTGGCCTCGAGCCTGCAGCTTGAGTCACAGGATCAGGCTGTAAGATGTCTTTGATGATCTGGTGGTGGGACACACTCCGTAAGCTTTGTCCACGTCTCCACCAGCGAGGTGAGCAGCTCTGGCTGCTTCTCTCCTGGAGTAACCCAGCTCGGTGAGGATGGAGATGACCTCCAATCGTCTGCTTCTCTTCCTTCTTTCTCTCTGCCTCTGCTCCATTTGCTCCTGAACAGCACACACACACAAAAACGCATGAACACAGCTCACCTGCCCCTCACACCTAACCCTCAGCTGCCTGCCTGCCCATGTGCACGTGCGTGTGCGTGTGTGTGTGCTACCTGTCTCTGGTTGCTAATGTGAATGGTGGCTTCTTCAACGTTTCCCTGACAGGCTCTGAGACCAAGTCGAGCTTCTCTCTCCGTAAAACCCAAAATCATGAGCTGGGTCATCTTCTCTGAGTCCAGACTCACACGACAATATAGAGACTCCACCTACACACACACACACACACACACACACACACACACACACACACACACACACACACACACACACACACACACACACACACACACACACACACACACACACACAGAGATTGAGCTAGGCTAGCTAGCATCCTCCCCAGCCACAGATTATTTTACTCAGCTAAATTAGCATCGTAGCTTTATCACATTTTTAGGGACCCATGTGTCCTTGGCAGGGACAGAAGACACATTGGTCTGGACAAAGACACAAACAACACAAACTTTGTCCAGTTGCTGTTTGGCCAGCGCGTCGTTTCCCTCGATGTAGGACAGGAGACTCTGGAGAAGGTAGAGCCGCAGGAAGAGCACGTCCTCTCTGCCTGTGTTACCCTGACAACACAGATGAGCCTTTCTGAGCGGCTGTGCAAGCGCAGGAGCGCCCCCTGCTGTTGGAGGCCTGCTGCACCTTGATCATGAGCAGTCTCTGCTGCTGTTGTCCGTAGCACCGCAGGAAGCCGTCCTCGGCCCTTTGCAAGCGCTTCCTGGCGTCGTCCAGGCAGCTCAAAGCCTCCAGAGCTTGATAGCACCACACGATGTCCAGCTGCAGGACAGCAAAGTTGTCCACGGAGCCGAGCAGCGCCGAGCCACATTTACTGGATAACATCAACAAACACGGTTAAACCAGCCCAGCGCTGGCGCCTGCAGATCCAGGACCAAGCAGGTCCTGGCAGCCAGGGGACGGAGGTCACACACCTGAAGTGGTGGTCGGCCTGCAGCAGGTGACACAGCGCACTCTCAAACTGCTTCTTCTTCATGAGTGAACGGCCCTTCTCATGGAAACCCATGGCCAGAACCAGCGCCTGACAGACACATGGACAAACACACTCACACACACCAAGTCTGTTATCTATGACTGCAGATGGTGCAAATCCAGACAGCAAACCTTCTTCTCACTGTGTGGAACCTGCAGAGGGTTTCCCTTCTGGTCAGCAATCTCCAGGAACGGTGTGGTGTCTGGATCTTCACTGCCATCTGACCAATCACAGCGTCACATTAATGTCAGCTGACTGAAGGGCTGAACACACAGCAACAGTCAGACTGGTTCAACACCAGTGACACACACATCTGGAATCACCGACACGACAGAGTCTGAAGTGTCTGCACACAACAGGACGTCTGAGAACCAGCAGGGCTCAGCAGGATCACCTCGCTCAGACAGAATCTGGAAGCCTTTCTGGGTTCTCTGGATGCTCTCCTGCTGGTTCTGCTGCTCATCGGTCACCGGTTTCCACTCTTCATCACTCAGCTTCAGAACCATCATCTTACTGTGGTTCTTCACCCCCTGCTGCACCAGAGTCTGATCTAACACACATACATACACACACACACATCATGTGACATGGTCAACACCTAAAACAACAACAGCCACCAACACAACACACATGGCTTTGGTCCAGGATCAGCCTCTCCTGCAGACTGCTGCTGCTCCGAGTGGTGAAAAAAGGCTTTGCCTCTTTCTGGTTTCTTATTTTTCGCTCTGCAAACGAGGTCACGCGACCTTTGGACGTTGACCTTTTCATTCAACTGTTCTAAATGAGAAAGGACTGAAGCAGCTGGGAGGAAAACTCACCTGAAACCAAGGTTTTCCCATTCAGAATCAGCTTGATGGACTTGAGGCCAAACTCTTCTCCGATCCTACAAACACACACACAGCTGATCTGTTGTGTGTCCTTGTGTGTGTGTGTGTGTCCTTGTGTGTGTGTGTGTGTGTGTGTGTGTGTGTGTGTGTGTGTGTGTGTGTGTGTGTGTGTGTGTGTGTGTGTGTGTGTGTGTGTGTGTGTGTGTGTGTACCTGTCCATCAGCTCCTGAACCAGAACATCCAACCTCGTCTCCAGGTGAGTTTTAGTCTTTGGATCCTGCTTTCAAATATGAGTCAGGTACAAATAATGATAACATGAAAAAGAGGATCTGATTAAAGGTGCACATTAAACAAGAACGTTACAGCTTCTGAACACGAGTCTGTGTGAAACGAAGACTTTAAGACCAAAGTCTTTCTTTAGGTCTTTCTCAGCACTAATATTATCATATAAGAAATTCTTGTAAAGAAATGAATTTATTTGACTATTTGATCAGGAAAATCAGTTGAAAAAAGCTTCTCATTTACAATTTTAACCTGGTTAGAAGCCCAGGCAAAAAATAAAATGAAATAATTAGGACATGCTTATGAAAATTTAAAAAATTAACCAACATCCGAGCATTTTTGATTGGCAAACATTTTCATAGATAAGTTTAGGACAGTCGAGTAAATGCTGACTATAAACAACAAAAGAGTCAACAGTGAGCCTAAACCTGACCTCAGTTTGCACGACCTTCCTACTGTGAGGTCATAGTGCCTCCGTAAAGGTTTAAGTCAAAGGGCCGACGGCTCCCAAACACTCATCTATGTAACCAACAGCTGCCGGAGGTCAGAGGTCAGAGAAGACTAAATAAGAGTGGGAGCAGTTTGACAGCCAGCCTCTGCCGGGAGGTGAATAAGCACGTGATAACCGCTGATGCATAAATGTTTGGCCACTGTGGGGCGCTGTGGTGTTGCTGATATTGACGAGTTGATTTAAGTGAAGACGTCAACCAACCTCCTCTTCCTGTTTGTAAGTCAAAGTGTCTGTATTCTAAATAAACACGCCATGTCTGACTAAGACAAAATCTCTATCCATCGCATGGCGCTGCAACAAATACAGCAAAGTAAAGCTCAACAGCAGGCATCCAAACCTTCCTGCTGTCTCTGGGCAGCAGCAGCTCCAGGGTGGCCATGTTCATGTCCCTGAATTTCTGGTTTCCTTTTCCCCTGTTGACTGCCTGAACTCTGATGGACTCCAGAGCGCCCCCTACATCTGCCGTCTGCAGACCCAGCAAAGAGGCGTAACGCTGCGCCAGCTCCTAACAACCAAAAACACAAAAATGTGAATGTGAATTTATGGCTTTGTCTGGTTTTCTTTCCCACAGCTGACCTGCATGTGCTGCTGTCCTGGCTGGTTCAGGTCTTCTGTGTACGGAGCGTTCCAAAGGTGGATCTTCTCCTGCTTCAGCAGGTTCTTCAGTTTAGCCACCAGATTCAGTTCTGCCATTGTCTGAAAATCTGCAGAGTTGGTTGTGCATAAGCTTAGGTCAGGTCAGGTAACTTCCACCTGTGAGCCTCTCCAGTTAAAGAAGGTAACTGGTGCAGAGCCCACTGCTGCCCTCTCATTCATTAGAACACCGGGGAGCAGGTGGGGTCACCAGTTTGTTCCCCTTCCCTTTGTGGCCAGCAGGGGGCAGAGTTTCTCTGTCCTCGCAGACCAGCTGCTCGGTCAAAGATCTGCTCCTGGAAACTTGTTTCTGCTCAGATGCTCTGATAAAAACCTTTAACCTGTTACACCGTCAAGCAAGAAACATCTCTGTTATTGATTAAACTTTTAGTGTTCACCGACAAGACGTGTATTATGACGAATAAAATATGTAGTTATTCATATATGTGACGCAGTTTGTCTGATTTCTGAGGCTAAACCAACATTAGCCAGAAAGCATTTTTCCAACGTCAAAGTTGTCAGGCTAGGCTAATTGTTTTAAACGCTTTAATGTATATTTAACGTGTATTTAAAAATACACGTTAAATATATGACGTCAAATAGACCTGAAAGCAAAGAAATACCGTTTCAGCCTCGTCCTTGTCACATTCTAGCTTCCCAACTCCCCGTTTCACTGCCCGATCCGCACCCGGAAGCTTCGATGCGCCACATCGCTTCCGCGCATGCGCAAACAAATTTACGTTCTTTTTCCTGCTTTATTGATTTATTTTATCTTGATTGGTGAGTTATTTGTTTTTATATCTGTCTTACTATTCAATAGTATTTAG
>BJFM01003724.1:29526-50166 GCA_016586285.1 Arothron firmamentum | reverse complement strand
CCCCCCCCCCCCCCCCCCCCACACACACACACACACACACACACACCTACTCCCAACATATAGAGATGGATAGGCATGCTCCGCACAACAGTCGCCTCACCTGATGCAGCAGTGGGTGGGTGAGTGTAGAGGAAGATGCAAATCGAGTGTGCCATAGTGTGAATATTTTAACGTTTCATTCCGCCCAAGGAGAGCGAATTAGGAGGAGAGACGGGAGACATTGAGTGGAAACTGCGAGGAACAGGGGAGGCAAGCGCATTATGAAGCATCTGTTGAGTAAATACAAACTACAAACGTGTGGACGTGGTTGGGGAAATGTGAGGGGGAACTGCTGTGTAATGTTTGGCCTGAGCACAAACTGAAATAAGCACTTCCTGCGCATAAGCAGCTCACGTTTGCTGCCACAGCCCAAGCGCTACTGCAAGAATATTTATTGGCTACAGGCTCAATGGCTGTATTGAAGGGTGAGAGGGAGGGAGAGAGGGGGGGGGGGGGGTGAGAGGGGGAGAGAGGGGGTGAGAGGGAGAGAGCAAAGAGAAGGTGCAAAAAAAATGAGAAAAAGAGAAGGAGGCTGTTGCCGGTTCCATTCCCATTTTTTCTCCAGTCCTTTTGCCTTTTCTATTTCTCTGCAACATTCCTACCAACCAGGCACGCGCCCACGCACATCTATTTCCGCGCGCGCGCATACACGCACACACCCTCAGACACCCTCACCCACTCTTTTCACCCCCACAGCCCCAGACACGCACACTTGGGGACAGGAGAAGCATCATTCATAAGACTGCAGAGGCAAAACTCGGGAGGCAGTCTCACCCAAACCAGTTGTGAGCACGAGTGTAAGCGTGTGTGTGTGTGCGTGCGTGTGTGTTTGCGCGCGCGCGTGTCGCATCTCCTTACCTTGGGCACGCGGGCAGACCGCGCAGAGAACCAGACTCCCCAGAAAACAGCGCATCAGCGTCATTCCTCTGTCCGTCATCCTCCTCTTCGCCATCCCCTTCTTCTCCATCCTTTCTGACGACGTGGAACGGCGTCCCGAGCCGCTACAAGTGTTATTCGGACGGTTCTTCGGATCATCAACGCATCTTCCGCGAGCGGAGCGCGAGCCCTCTGAGCTCTCACCGGGCCGCATGCTGCTTCACATCCACAAAACGGAAGGAGCGAGAGAGGGAGAGAGAGACAGAGAGAGGCAGAGAGAGAGAGGGGGGGGGCAGAGAGAGGGGGCGCGTGAGTTTTTTTTTTGTTTGTTTGTTTTTCTGGTTTTTGTTTGTCTTGACTAAATAAAATCCATTATATCCGAAAAACGACTAAAGTCAACATCCAGACAGAAGGAGCGAGAGCGGAGAGCGGCCAGAGGGGCGAGCGCACAGGTTGTCTCTGGGTTTAAATCCACTCTACGGCGCCGGTTGTCAGTATCTCTTCATTCCATCCCGTCCCCGTCATAGAATAAGAGTGAGAGAGCTGGAGAGAGATGCCTCAAAAACCACACTTTCCTTGGGGCTGCATCCCTTCTCCATCCCGAAACGTCCCCGTCCCTCCTCCTCCTCCTCTTCGCTCAGTACAGTATGCGTCTCTGAAGAAAAATCCGGCTGGTGTCTGTGAGACGCGGACGGGGGACGTCTGTCCTGGCCGGTAAACCCTCCTCTTCCACGCAGACTCGTGCGCCTGTCGGACCTTCCCCTCTTTTTTTAATCCCCCTTTTTTTCCTCCCTTTTATATAAATCACAGTTAAACGAACATCTTCGCCCCCTCCTGAAAAAATAAATCACTCTAATCACCACTGACTTCTTTCCGCACACGCGCCCTTTTAAATTCCCCTTACCGAAGCCGTAATAGTGACACGGTCCTCCTTTTGGTCTTCACGGAGGTCCACCAAGAAAAATATGACAATTAATCTTGTCAGGAAGCAGAGGAGACACGTATCATCCCTTCTGCTGACTTCTACCAACGGAGCGGTGAGTGAGCGTCTCCTCCGTGCGTCGCCCCGCTGCTACAGGAGATGATGCCTTCAAGTGCTTCTGTAGACTCCCGCTTCCATTCACGTGCTTTGGGGTGCCGCTCACGCTCGAAAATGGAATCTCTCTTCACACTATGCGGTTTATGGATGTCAAAGAATGTCACAACTCTCATGTAGAAATCATGAATGTTCGTGAACCACCAAAAGAAACACAGCCTCACTTATCAGCTTCAAAACCGAATAAAGACAGCAAAAAGGAATTCAAATCAGGCAGGATTCTTTTAAGCATGTTTCATTTTTAAACATGCTCCTACACGCAATTCAGGCATGATGTGATAAGGCGATGTTGTACACCGGAAACAGATCAATGTTGATAAAACACACTGACCAGAAAAATGTAAAACAAAAAAACAAACAAACAAAAAGGATTAATGAATAATTTTGGACTGGAAGCTAGTGCTCATCCTCTCTGCAAGGATAACATTGTGCAACACAAAGGTGGATTGATGCATATTTTAAAGACAGAAAGGTGCTGACAATGGAAAAAGTCCAAGAGAGTGTTCCAGTTAGGTTTTGGCTTAAGTCAAAAACTATTTCAAACGCCCCAAAAAGCCAAATTTAGAGATTTATGTATATTTTCCCTATTTTTCCTGGTGTGAAAACCCTTTTCACACTAGGAAACAATGGGGAAACCCCCATCAATGAAAATCACCTCGTTAACTGTTTTTCTTTTTATATTTTACAGTGTTAAATATGCATGCAAATTTGTGCCTCGTATTTTCTGTCTCGCAGTTACAATCCCATAACGAGAGGCATACTTCCAAGTGTTGACATTGTCGTCGTGCATGGAAGAGTCGTGATCCAAACTCGATGGTGAAGGAGTTCAAGGTCCACTTACAGATTAGGGAGAGAACAAGGTATGAGCCACTTTGAAGGCTTTTGTTGTTTGTATTGAGCACAGATTGGGTGTGAAGTGTCCTTTCTCCTGTAAATGCCAACGAACTCGTTTAACTTTGGAGATCATTTGGAACAGAACAGCATCATGTCATTTCCCCACCCAGTGGTCAAATACGCCTTTTGTCAGATTCCAAATTACATAAAGATTTTTGCTTTGTGAAAATTTTAGCACTGGTGTCAAATCAATAACAGCAGTGTGCACCACCGTGTGCTTTAAGAGATTTCCAGGTAGCGGGTATAATAACAGAAACCCGAATTTAATAACTGAGACCTCAAGCTGATGCTTATTATGTTTTTTGTTGTTGTTGTTCGTTTATTTTTTTGGAGCATTGGTGGGATTGGTTTATTGCACCAAACACACTTAGTGTTAATAAAAATGAGAATAAAAAGGAAACTAAGAGGGAGTTTCAGAGAGAAACTTGTTACTTAACAGTCCCAAAGGAAATATGGGATGCAAATATCATTAGCCAAAGATATCATGCTCTACTTCATCCCCATTTATAATCAAAGTCTTAAATGAAAGATTGCAGCCTTGATTTCCTGATTATTTATTCTCAGTTGATGCTGCCTTTGTGTCTGCCTGGATGCTGGAAGGTCATCAAGCCAACACATCTGTGTTTTCTCTGGAATCAGCACACGGAATTACTGCAGGATGGAAAAATTCTCACAGGTACGCCAGCGAGGCTGCGCGAGGGTTAATAAGAATATGCGTGTGAATTTGACTCTCTCTCACGGCTCCTTGAAGCTCTCTTCTGCCATCTACAGGCGCACTCTTTCTCCCATCCTTTCCTTTTCTCTCTCTCCCATCATTAATCTGGCATTGTCTCTCAATTCGCTGCACGGCCTGAGAGCGTGCATGCTGCCCACGCTCTATTTTTCCATGCACGTGTGCATCCGAAATCCTCCCTGTTGCAGATTTGTGGGCCATGCATGAGCTGTATGTTTGTGCTCTCAAAAATCAATAAGCCATGTGTGAGGTTGGTGTCCTGAGACAGAGACAGGGAGAGAAACAACAAGCAAGGGAAAGAGTGGGGGAGCTAAAAAGCAGAGAAGTAAAGTGTGATGTAGAAGATACAGAAGGGTGTGAAGAGGAAAGCAGCAGAAGGCTGAAGAATATAGGATAAGAGTGAGACCCATGAGAGCAAGGATGGAACAAATCGAAGAAACAGGAGGAAAGAGGTAAAGTGACTATGAGAGGAGAGAGGGAGGCAAGGAAAAGGGGGCGAAAGTGAGATTAAAGAGGAAAGGGGACCCAGAGGAGGGGGAGAACAGGAGGTAAGGGACGTGAAACATTCCAGCAAGAGAATAGTAAATTGCAGGGATCGGAAAGGGGGGGGACTGCTGTTTAAAAAATAAAATGGGAAATGAAAGAGGTGGGAAGAGAGGAAAATAGAAGAGGAAAATAGAAGAGAAAATTACTCAGGCAGCTCTCTGCTGCCTGAGTAATCCACTTTTCTGAATGGTTCGTCCCAAAAAAGTAGAAGGAGAACTATAATGTATTCTGGTGTGTCCTAGAAACCTAGGAAACCAAGGTTCACAATCCAGCCTTCTTCTACTGTATCTCACGACTGCTCTCATGCATCTTGCATATTTATAGACATGTCTCCTTCTGAGGAACACAGGCAGAAACCTGTTAATTTGTCCTTATTCAACCCCAAATGGCTCCTTATAACAATGCCAAGGCCTCAAACGAGTTTGTAGACAAGGTTAAAATAATGAATGCAGCATTGTTATGTTTGCAGAAACATGGGTTTTGTTGATGCTAAACGACGC
Source organism: Arothron firmamentum (assembly GCA_016586285.1). Classification (NCBI taxonomy): domain Eukaryota; kingdom Metazoa; phylum Chordata; class Actinopteri; order Tetraodontiformes; family Tetraodontidae; genus Arothron; species Arothron firmamentum. The sequence continues at coordinate 45,482 of BJFM01003724.1, read as the reverse complement.
CAGCCGTCTCCTTGCTTCTCCCAACTAGCTGCTGACAAGAGCCTAAATCATAATTTCTCCCCCACATGTTGTAATTGCTGGTGGCACAATGGAACAAATCTTCTGAAAACCCATTCACGCAGATTATGTTTGTTTTCCTGATTGTCGTGGCCACTTTATTCCAAGACAAAAGCACAGCGGGCAAAGTTTAAAAGGCACATCATCCTTGTTCTTACAAGTAAAAAAGACGCCTAACGTTCAAAGACTACTGAATTACAAAAAAAATAGATATAATAAAAAACTCATTACTGTTGTCTTCACCTTCTCATCAGAGTGTGTGTAGATACAATGACGGCATCCACCTGAAAAGAGTGTAAATAACACCTTTTCAAATGTTCTGAGCCTGTGTATTAGACTCTGAGAGCCATATAGAGCTGTTTTCCCCCTGGCTTGTTTCTTTTAAGTCTGCGGCTCCTTCAGCTGTTATTATTCAGGAGCTCCCTGAGAAGCTGAGAGATGTGAATGAAATTTTACCAAACTACCACTGCGGTGAAGAATTTCCTCTTTTGGACACCCTTTTCATGAACACCAATTTGAAAAGAATACGGGTATAAAATAGCATACTGTATATCCTCTCCTGCATGTCTCCTGTTAGCTTGTATTCACCGAGTGTCTTGCGCGCCTATCTGCCACACTCAAACATTTGTAAAATTTCCAATGTTCACACATTGGTACTGTAAGCTGCCAGTGAAGGTGCCACCCACTAACCCTTCACACACCCACACGTCCACTGAGGCCTTCAGGAGCGATTTCAGCGTCGTTATCTCGCTTTAAGATGCTGATGACAGGAAATCCACTGATCCCCTGATCAATGGATGAGAGTTGTATCTCCTGAGCCATAGTCGCCTCTTTAATCTCCATCTTTACTGATCCACCAGCCCAACACCCAAGTAAGCTGTTCAAACAGCTGGGCCGGTGGAAGACAGACGGTTGGAGGAAAAGGGGTTTTCCGTGTTGTTGAATGTTATGTTCGCAGGATCCATGGTTGCAACGTATCAAGCAAATTTGAGACGAAGGGGGCTGCTGACAGATTCGGGAGCTACTCCTAAGAACAGCAGGGAAGCCACAACCTCTCAGCAGATTGGCCACCAGACACTGTCAGATGTGCGCTCCGACTGTCAGCCTGGAACCCTTTGGGGACTGGCATAAAGCGGTCACGAGAAGCGGTAACTGTGACCGTGGAATCAAAGACTCCCACTTTAGAGTATGTGTTGTGAAGGGCAGCACTCCTGCGCAACAAAACGGCAGAACTTATTTATTTCTTGACAGGTGAGTACAGAGTCACTACAAGATTTTTTAATAATGAAGTAAGTGAATCAGGAGATATCCAATCAGGGACCACGGTGCTGGAGGGTGGGACGAAGGTGATTGTCAGCAGTTAAATGATTTCCTTTATATAAAATGTGGGTCTGAGTTCCCTCTTCCTTGGATCTACACTGGTCACTACCTCTCTTTGGTTTCCTTTGTGTGTGTGCTCAAAAGTGTTGAACTGCTTTGGTGTGCGGCCTCCAAATGAGGGTAAAGGCGTAAAACAAATATTAGACTTAACATTCCCAAAATGCCATATAACTATAACTGATATCACAATGAATATGTCACCAGTAATATGGAGCATGAATTTCCCAACAACTTCAAACAATTCTGCCACCGTGCACTAAAATGAGATATTGATGTGGTGTCTGGTTTTACGGTGGGGGAAGGGGGGAGCACACGTTGTCCCCATCAACCCTACCCCATTACTTTCCAGATAGTGGTGATTTGGATGCAATCTACTGCACTCCACTGAACTACCTGCATGTGTGCGGCCATGGGGGGGTTTGTGTGTCACCTCTAATAAAGAAGTGATGGACTTCAGTGTGCAGCCATCTTCCAGGGCCATGAACTAAATTTCAGAATTTTGCAGCCTGCGCGCCTCAGTCTCCTCTTCACTGCCTCATACTACCTGATGGGGAGCAGGATTCTTCTGAAATGGGGATTTAACTCCATGTCATTCACTTTCACCACTAGACGAGGACAATAACACATCTCTAATCGCTTAGAATCACCATCACCTGCCTGTACACGCAAGGCGCTCCTGGGTTATAGATTTATCAGCCATGAACGGAGCTGCTGTGCGTGTGTGAGCACATTGTGTTGGTATGAACATTACATCCAGGTTGAAATTCTGATTTTAGTTTAATTAACTCTCAATTAAGGTCACAGTCAGAGTCAACAAAGGAGAGCAAATGTCATTACAGTGATGCATAATCATGAATGTATCACAGCAAATTGAAAAGAGCCAATAAGGAAATTACTGTGCTCATGATTTAATCACATTTGAAATGAAGCACCTCAAACATGACTTAGCATAAAATGTCATATATGTCAAATAATGTTTAGAAGCAGAAATGTTTTAGCTGACATGCTATACTGGTCTACATAGACTCGCTGTGTTCTTTACTTTGTGTTCTGAAGCTTTGTCTACCAGCCTTTCTCCACCTGACCAGACCTCACAGGCTGAAGAGTTGGAGTTGGAGCATGTCGAGTGCTTCCTCATGCACAAATAACTGTGTGGCATCCCTGGTAGCTGGTTCATGAGGCAGAGTGGACAAAAATGCCAAAGCCAACTGCAATACTGACAAATATAACCCATTCCCACCGGCCAAAAAGCCCGCTAGCACCTGCGAATTTCCATCTTTATTTTAGTTGGTGGGAATGTGTTTGTTTTGTATGCTTTGAAAGAGAATCTTGAAAGTCATGTATAGAAAGGCAACGCTCACTCTAGCTTCCATGCTGCCTTCTGACATCACAAACATGTTGACATCTGAAAAGATGCAACAGAATGAAAGACTCCAGGAAAGGACTAAGGGAAAGACGAAAGGAATGGACTTAATTGCTTATTATTAGCGGGTTTATTCATGTTTAAAGAAGTAATTAAAAAAATAATTGACAATAGACAGTGAATTACTCTCCACAAAGGCCTACAGTAAGTATTTAGTAATCACCCTCCAGAATGAAGCTGGCTAGATGGAATGTCAGTGTCACTGAGGCTGTGACAGAAAAGGAAGAGCACACGATAAACAGACGCAAACTCAGTTAGAGACAGAGATGCAGCCCAGCATTTAGTACCGCCGCTGGACAGTAATCCTAACATACTAAAGCCAGAGTATGCTTAATTGATCCAATTGTCTCACAACAGCACATTTCTAGGGCAGTCTGAATAAAGCAATGACTTTCAGAAATATTAAATTTAAAGTACATTTACTGAATGGGCATTGCTCCCTTGTTTTCGATAGAGAAAATAACCATCTGCTCCAATGGAACCGCTGTTAACACGGCTGATTAGACAGAGAACAGGGCACTGGAAAAGCACAGCCAAGTCAGGAAATGGAACCTCCTCACAGCCTGGCTGCTAACAAACACAGAGCAGTTATTAATGATTTAACCTTTTCTAGACAGTTCATTTGGTGATGAGTTGATTAAAAAGATGTGAAAGCAATCATCCCTTTTTTCACTCTTCACTTGAGATTCTACACAATTATTTTTTAAACTAAATGCTCTGAATTATAATCATAATCATATCATGAAAGATTCAAGCGTGAACTGCATCTCTGTGTGTGTGTGTGTGTGTGTGTGTGTGTGTGTGTGTGTGTGTGTGTGTGTGTGTGTGTGTGTGTGTGTGTGTGTGTGAGTATGGGGGGGTTATTGTGACAGCATCTTCTATACTGACTGGTCAATATAGAGGATGCTAACCAACTGGTTCGAGGGGACCATCCAGTTCCTCAAAGGTCAGGGGCTTAATTACAGGAAAAAAATGCCACAACGTATATCAAATCCCATTTGCCACGCCCACAAGTCCTTGAGGTGGATGGAGAACGTCTATCATCTCAAATATGGCCAAATAGTCAAGAAAGAGATTTTCTGTGTCGCACTTACAGTCAAAAGTGTAAGTGACATTAAATAGACCATCAGATAGCTGGTCAGAGGAAGCAATAAAGGACCACTTCAGCCTGGTGAAAAATGGATAGCGCTGCGGACTCTCAATGGCAATTTGTGAGGTCGGGAAAATTACATCTAAGCAAACAAAGGAGCGAGGAGCAATCCTCTTGGGTCATGAAAATAGATTACAGCGAAAATGGAGAACATTGTGTGAATAATAAACCATTAAAATAAGAAAGACATTAATTACATCTGTACTTTTTGAGCAATAAATCAAACCAGTAATTGAAAAGTACAGAGGAACCGTTTTGTTAATCAGAAATCATTACTACTGCTATCATTTACAAAAACGACTCTACAAAGAAAGAGTCAGAACGTGGACACATGTTTTGATAACTATTATAAAAGAAAAATATATTGTGGGTGTGTAATCAGTCAAAATTTGATGGAATTTGCACGTAAAGGGAAAGACAACGGATGCTGGGTAGATGAGAGGTATTTAGGATAGAAGAAAAGACTGAGGACAAAGAGATGGATTGATGGTTGCTAGTGAAAGGTCGGGTGTTCTGGCAGCTGTTAATGTTTTACCTTTTATGTTCTGAGACAGAGGAGGACACAGGCACAATGACAGATCATGAGTTTGGCAGAGTATCCATCAGTGAAAAGGTTTAAATGAATGTGTAGCAGCTCATTCAAAAGCCAGGGCCATCAGTTAATAATGTCACGGTTTGGCCCATCAAAGACCATCCAGACGGAGAATGGAGACTTTTTAGTGCCAGGGAAGACTCCGTCGGAGCATTACTGCTCTGTGTCTTCTCTACAGGTCCTCCAGGTGGTCTTGTGTTTGTTCAGTATTGAATGGGCTGAACCCCAGGTCAGGAGCTGTGTGGTTGGTGGTTCAAGGTGTTAATGGCAGCCAACAAGCAGCTCACCTAGGTTACCTAACAAAGCCAGGCTGAATGATGGATGAAATCAGATGTAGGTGGACTCACTGGGAAACACACTCTGTCAGGCAGCCTGGCGCCAAAGCACCATTACACCAGGACACCTACGGGTGTCTCCCCTCTGAACCGTGCTATTATTTGATAGGTTGGTGTCTGAGTGCAGCCTTCAGGGCTCCAATGTCAACGAACGCTTACAGTTACCTGAAGATTAAAGTTCGGCAAGGGAGCACTTGTCTAGACAGCAGACAACATGTGACACAACATCACACCGAAATGTCAGCTCTACATTCTCATCTTTCTACTTCCGATTTTCCTGTTTGAATGAAACATATGCGGCAGCCAAATGCATATCAGAACCTACGGAGTGTTTTAATTTGTGGTTTCTGATCTCTCTGGAGGCTTCGCTGACATTCTCTTTTGCCATTCTCTTCTTCTGACACTGATGCGAGTGTCATCCTCCGTGTGTTTCTCAGGCTTTTTGTTTTGTTTTGTCCACCAGCAGTGTGGTTCCGCGGTTACCTGTGGAGGTAGGGGAGCCGTACCGAGGCCCAAGAGCCGGCGCTAAGCTTAAAGCTTAGTGGCTAGCTAAGAAGTGGAGCTACAGGACTTCAGCACAGTCAGAGCGGACACAGACACAAGAGACTGCGGGAAGCGCAAAGGAGGGGGACTCGCACTGTATGTGAACAATGGTGGTGCAATCCTGGGCACGTGAGTATTAAAATCGCCATCTGCTGCAGGGATATCGAACTTTTGGCTGTAAGTCTACATTCCTATTACTTGCCAAGGGAGTTCAGCCATTGTTATTGTTGTTTTCATTCCCCCACGCGTTGACGCAGAGTCTGCGTGTGACTTCATCCACGGCGCGGTGGCTAAACTTCAGACGCAGCCTCCTGAGGCTCTAGTGCTTATTTCTGGGGACTTCAATCATGTCACACTGGCTGCTTCTCACCAGCATGTGGACTGTAACACCAGGGGAACGCGGACTATAGACTTGATTTATGCAAACGTGTGCTGGGGGGGAGTCTCAAGAAAAGGGACGCAGCATGCCTGGACAAACTGGTGAGGAAGGCGGCCTCTGTCCTTGGCGCAGAGCTGGACAGCCTGGACAGCCAGACACTGACCATCATAGACAAACTAAAGCATCCACTGCACAGCGCCCTCTCCAGGCAAAGGAGCAGCTTCAGTGACAGGCTGTTGTCACTCTCCTGTTCCATGGACAGACAGAGGAGAACGTTCCTCCTCCACGCCATTTGGCTCTTCAGCACCAGGGAGAGCGATAATCAATGTAGAGCTCTGGACCTACACACTATACTACACTACAATACACACCCTGGACACACAGAAACACATCCACCTGTTGTACTCTAATGTGCACAAAACGCACGTACACAACTGTATGCTACACACGGTTACATTGCACTGTGACTGTATTTTTTTATCTCTGGGATTGTATTTTTGTAAAATCCTAGCTCATTTGAGTTTCTGCTCATTATAGTTATAGTCTTAGCACATTGTAGTTTTAGTATTTAGAATTTTCCTTAGATTACTAAAGTATCGATCGATCGATCTATCTATCTATCTATCTATCTATCTATCTATCTATCTTCTCTCAGTCATCAAAACAACTTTGCCGTCTGATAGCAGCGTGGATGCATCTGCAGCCAAATTCCCCAAAAGCAGCATGGTTCTTTTTTTTCCACCGCAGCCTCCAGTGCGTTCGAAGTGCAGCCAAGATTGGTAAAGTGAACTATCCCGTTTCTAGACATCGTTCAGACAGTGCTGAAGGCTGGTTTCTGTCCCACTCTTCACTCGTCTCTGCTGTCCACAGCTGCTAAGTCAACATCATCCCTGAAGTCGTGGCATTATTCCACATCAGGGCTGCTGTAAATCACCTCCGAACACCACTGCTTTGTCATCGTTCTGGACGTCTGCTGGGCTCACACGTCCCCTGCGATGTGGGGTTAGATCAGGGTCCACTGAAGACCACCGGCTACCAGGACAGACGCTGCCGATGCAGCGATGAATGAAGCCAACAGTCAGACATCCAAACAGCAGGGAGGATCGCACTCTCGTGCTTATAGCTACTTTACACGTTTGAATCATTAAATCACGGCAGCCTCAGATGACGTTTACTGGTCATATTTTATTTCTAATCAATCAGTCGCCTGGTTCTGAGGGAGCAGAGAAGCTTTTCAAACGAGGTGAAATAGAGAAGAAAGAAATCAGTTTCCTTCAGCTTAAAGAACTTTCAGCTATTGACTTTATTACCTGTTGCTTATTAAAGCAACAGTTAATAATACTTAACAGCATGTTTTATTAGAGCCCAACCTAAAATTGGATTTCGGAATGAAACAGTATAGTAAACGAGAGAACAGAAAGCTACTGAATAATCTAACATGAATATATTGTTATGTGTAGAGTAATCGTTATTTTAAGTTGAACTAATAACTGGAGTTGGCCTTTAGATTCGGCTCTATTGTCTGACTGTCGTGTTTAATGCCATTATCTTATTAAATCCACATTTCACATGTGAAATTTAAGACCGCGGAGAGATAAAAGTGGAACTGAAAGAGCGAAAAAATGTTTCTCCGACTCATCATGAATAAAGAAGAACTTTCACAGGAGAGTTTATAAAAGGCTCTGTAGGACACATTCCAAAGCACAATAATGGAGCATTAATTACTTAGTGGATTGTTCAGGAACAGTGATTTGCTTAAAAAAAATAAAATAAGGCCTTTATGGGTCTATTTGACAAGCAGCCTTAAGCAGAGGTGACTCATCTCTAATGGTGGGGCAGGACCTTTGAGCAGGTCCAGTCAAAACAGAGGTACCACAGTAGCATCCTCTTTGGGGGTTAGGGACAAGTATGGGACAGGGATGAATTATTAAAGACTAAAGCCTCGTGTCTATTTTAAATGGGAGGTGATGCAGGTCTGCTCAGGTGGGAGGAGGCATTTAGGGTCCATGTCCATTATCAGGACAGCAGAAACAGGACTCAGAGTGCAGGTTCTGACTGCACTATTTCTCTTTTGGGGAAAAATTAGATTAATCTTAACCCAGTATTAACAACTACTAAAGGTTTGTCTAAAGTAAAAGAAATGTTACTAAGCAGGACACACACTGCTCTGCTCCTACGGTTCATTTAGCTAAAGTGAATAAAAGGTCATATCTTTTAGAATTTTCACCCACCATTGATCCAGAGAGGTGAACACCTGCTGTTGAGTGAATAATGTGTTTGGGTGTCTACAGGCTCCGACTGCTCCTGCAGTTATTAATTCAAATTAACAACACTTTGGTTTGTCCTCCATTCCTCACTGTTCAACTTTGCTGTATTTCACTGCTTGCTGGACGTCGTAAACTGAAGAAGGAACACTCCAGCTATTGATTTCACTACATTAGACGTTAATTAGGTGAGGGTGAGTTATTTAATGGTATCTCTCGTTTTGGTCATTTCTGTTAGCAGAACATTAAAGTAATTGATAGCTAGTCACCGGTAGTTTACAAACGGCAGTTAATATTGGCAGCATCATGCACCAAGGTCTGTTTAACTGTTTTTTTTCCCCCCAGTTATTTTTCAATTTGAGTACCAGCTTGTTCGCCTGCATAGCTGATAGACGGGGGAATGTGAGTTTTCCCTTGTGGTTTCATCCGCTGTTGTTTTGGAAACTGCAAACGTGGCCAAGTGCAAAAACAAATAAAACAGATGCATCGGTGCCGAGCGTTAGATTGGAAAATATCCACTGTGACGAGCAGTGAGAATAGAGACTGCAAACAGTTGTAATTCCTGTCCTAACCTCATCTGTGCAAGCTTCTCAGGCCTCTGTGCACCTCAAAGTGACCTGAAAGTCCCCGTCAGCTATCTAGATCCGATATGTTACGCATCTCTGTTCACTCTACCCACTTTCCTTTCCGGAGCGTGGGGTTGCCTACGGTGGCTGTTGGAGAACAGTCCCAGTTCGGAGATTTGTCCCTGTTAATACATTTATAAATTAGCACTGGAAAAAAACCTACAGAAAACTGATTTATCATGCAAACCTGCTTTAAAATATTCATGCTGAGGTTTTGAAAGGTTTCAAAAGGTTTTGAAACTAAAAAGAGGTCAATATTTTAGCTTTCACGATGCCTGGGGTTGCACCGACACATGAGTGATGAAGGTTGATGAAGCTTCAGCCTGTCTTCAAGCGCTGAGCTCAGCCTGTTGGTCAATAAATGGAGCTGTTTTATATCTCAGAGACAAGCTGGAAAACACAGCGTTCGGCGCTAACATGCTAATGAGAATCATTACTGCCAGCTCTGAATTAAGCAGGAACGCCAGGAAACAAAAAGATGCACAGATGGGCAAGACACACCTGCAGTCACACAGGCCATGCTCATGCTGAATGTGAGTCACAACTGCACGTGCACGCATTGAAGTAGACATTTCACTTTGCCCGAAATGGCCCCGTGGTACTATCAGAGCATCTCCCACTCAAATCAAAAACACCCAGCTGGAGGCGCTGCTAAAGGCAATTCTGTGGCGCAGGAAAACTGGAATAAAATGACCAGGATCACCACCTCTTGAGGAGAAGCAGCGTCAGGTTTGCTTGGACATTTTCAGAAGCGTCTGTGTCAGGGAGAGAAACAGAATCAGTTCCACTAAACTCCTGCGGCCCAATCAGGGCTTCCCGTCCATCCATGGCTATCAGTAAAGCAGCAAATTGATTTCCCCTTGATTTCCAAGCTGAATCAGCTCTTCCAGCTCTGATCCCGTCATATTTAGCATTCACTCAGCGCCCTGCTCAGGATTTGCATCTCAGCGTTTGCAGCAAAGTATTGAATAAGAACTCAAGCCATCTGAAGACAACATTTTTGTATCAGCCCCTTTCTAAGCTGACAAATTGATGTAAATTCATTAGGGAGTCCTGCACAGGTCCAGTTTTAGAAACGCGAACCGCAACGGCCCATCTCAAACATTTACACACACACCGTTGTACTTCTATCCCTGTAAGGACTTTCAGAGACATCATACTTTCCCCAGCTCCTAACCCTAAACCTAAAACCAAGTCTTAAGCCTCACACACCATAAGGACCCATCAAAAATGACCTCACGTTGATAGGAAAATACGTATTTGTGTTTAACGAAAAACAAAAGACGAAGAAAATGAGGATGGAGGGAAACCAAGGCAGTAGGAATCCATGAGACACAAATTCCAGTGTTTGAGCCAGGGTCCAGAACATAATTAACATTTATGCGGAGGTACCACATGACAAGGAAACTGTATCCATAATGTACAAGTGAAGGTGCTGGAACATACTATTGTCAAATTCAGCATGAAGGATGTAAAGTGAATGACAGAGAAGGAAACAGGCTCGTGGTTTACATGCAGGATAAGATACCTGGACACTTCTGACCATTTTTCACTCACTAATTCTAATAGTAATAATGTAGAACAAAGAACCTCAAGGAAAATGGAAGAAAAACCAAACAGATTCTGCAAACATTTAACAGCAGTTATGTAAGAAACTTTTTTTTTCCCCAGCTACCCAGCATACAGCCTAAAACCTTTTTCCACCACCATCATACACCCACTTACAGCCACCTTTTTAATAGAGGCAGTACATTCACAAAGGATCGGTGCAGTTTAGAATTTAGTATTTGTAAAAAAAAAATGAAATAAATCTGTGGCTATGAGATTTAGTCTGATCATTTTGACTAATACGGCTACTTTTAATGTATTTTTATGATGGATCAGTTCTAGTAGTGGGATGTCATGACTTCAGGGGGGACAAAATAGTGTGTTTGGTTAGAAAATTTCCAATTTCGCTTTATTAATCAGCCTGTTCTGACTCCTGGTCCTCAAATAGTGATGCAGGATCCGGCTGGATGCCCCAGAAACGCTTCAGTATTTGGCAATTTGTGCCAAAAAGTACACTAGCATACCTATTTTAAGGATGATTATGGATTAAATATATGTTTTGGCAGGCAAACCCTAAAATGCTTTGGAATCATTTGTAAAATGTATCTACTGAAATAGTGCACATATTATCTTTGGTGTGCATTCCTCCAGGATTCACCAAGGACGTCCAGGTCCTTCGACAAGTTTCATTTGCCTCTTATCACCTCTCGCACAACGCAAGACAAATATTAGTATTTGAAATGAAGCACGTATATTATGAGTCCGATGAAAGGGAAGTGATTTTAAATGAAATATCAGGATTTTATCTGTCCGTGTTGACATCCTTGGAGCTGGCTTTTCCCAGCTGGGAGTAATCTCATTGAAGAATGTGGCCACTTATCTTTAACTTTTTGTGCAAACCTGATTAATTCTAAGTAGAGAGCAGGGGGGGATGAGGATGAACTTCAAACATGACAAAGAATGTGTCAGAAATATGGATCAGGAGGCTCCTGAAGGACACGCCATGTTTTAACCAATGTATCACTCTTTATTCCAGTTGCAGCCAGGGTTAGTTTGCACTATTATGTTGCGGAGACCTGGGAGGTCTGACATTAACAAAATTCTGTTATATTATGATGACTATGACGACTGACACAGGAGGCAGAGTCAGCGCTGGGGAAACTGGGGTTGTACTGGAGAACTTAAATGTGAAGAAAAGCTCGGGAACGCACACACTTAAACACATGAGTCACAGCAGGAAGGACAGGCAGAGAGGCAGACTTACGCGCTTGCAGGCGCAGTCCATGTGACGAGCTGACCCGGAGAGAACAGGTGGATCCAATCAGCACAATCAGAAGAGGAGGCTGGCAGACACATGAAGGTGGACTCTGTTCACACCGCCAGCCCGAGAGGCCGCAACTGAATTGTTACTTAACCAGGATTAGCCTTTTTTTATCAACAGTGTGAAAATGAAAAGAAAAATCAGATAAATCGGATCTTTTGGAAGCGGATTCGGGCTATTTTCATAGGTCGAGGCTCAAATCTCAAATTTGGTTCTGACTTCCAACCACACACAGCATGTCAGTGACCCTGATCCGATTGAAAAAAGACCAGATTTGACTGGTCTTTTGCTGTTCACACTGTTGAAAACCAGACATGGATGATTTGGGCAGTGTTAATATAACCTTGTCGCCCCTGGAGACCCCTCACAACAACAACAAACATGGAGGACAGCAGCAAAGGTGGCGGCCAGAGGAGGTTCGATGAGGTTTTGGAAACCAGAACACAGACAGATAACCGACAACTGGATCTGAAAGCTCGCTTCATCCAGCTGAGCGTCAGCAGGCAGTCGGTTTGTCGACTACCTGAGCCTCCACCTGACAATCGGCAGCAGGGGGGGAAGAGAATTCAGATTGCCTTCGTGTATGCACACGGCACAAAACACTCGTCGCTTGAAGGCCTGACTGCATCAGCTGAGCAGCCGGCAAAATGTTCCTGATCCGTATTTTCGTGCTGCAGCACCAGGGGGGCTGCTGCTTAGTTGATATTCAGGTTTACACACATAAGCCTTATAAATAACAGCCTTAGCAAATTGGGTTAACCACAATGACGCTTTACAAAGTCCAAATTGTACATAAAGTGATATACGTACAACAATCTACACAAACGCTTCCATGTTGAAGAACATTTTTGGAAAGGGCATGGAAAGGGCCTTTTTCTAGCGCATACTCAGCATTATGGAGAAAGAATACTTGCAGTCATCTCATTTCCTTGTTGTTCATCTGATTCTTAAGGGCAGCGCCTGTTGTTTGTCTTCCTTCAGGCCGCAGGATTAAGCTTGTCGGCGGCTGGTTACAGACCCCATGAGTGAAGTTAAAAATGGAGTTGCCGTTGCAAACAAAGGCTGCTGTTGATGGGTCAAGGTGGCTGCCATGGCAACTGCTGCAGCATCGATCATACGAGACAAAGTAACTCGGGGGCATACACCGCTGATTCCTGTTAGTACACCAAGAGAATGAAAGACCGGATGCTAATATTAGCAACAATAAAACAAGGCTGTGAAGAAAATCCAGCTGTGCCACATTTGGGATGAAGCTCAGTGTGGTTTGCATATCTGCTACATCTGCTGAAAGGAAAAGCCATTCTTCAACTTTCTTCCCATAAAATAAAATAAATAATGAAACCTCAGACTTAGTTGACATTTCTTTCTCCCACTGGTTGGCCCGAAGATGTCACCTGCTTATTAAAGCACCTGTTTTGTGGTTCACCTTTCACACATACGTTGGGATATCTTGTCTCTGACAGCAGGACATTAACGGCGGGGGTCACGATTTGCTGTCCTCCAGCTCCTGACCTCTGCCTCCACTGAGGCACAGCAGCACAGAAGAGGAATCCTAAATGTGGAAGGATCCGTCCAGCCGTTCTAGAAATGCATTTAGGTTGGATTCAGGTTTTGACATTTTTTGAATCATCGGGTCCAACCAAGAACCCTGATAAACTGTCCCCCTGGTGACCAGCGGGGAGCCTGTTCTGGAAACCTGACGCGTTTAATTTTGCCTCTGTCTGGATTACAATGCGGTAAAATAATAACCGAAAGGAGAGGTTGTGGAGGTTTAAAGAAGGACCTCTGCAACCATGACAGAGGTCTTTTCCACAGGAGTGTAAGCGGAGCAGGTCCATCACAGAGAGCCTCTGTGGACGTTTGAGATCACCTGTCCCCTTGTGGTCAATAAGCTCAAGGTTAAATAGGAACCAAAAATCAAGAAGGCCCGAAAGAAGAGGTTAGTCAGGAAAGACAAAGGCAGAGAGGGCTCGTGGCAGAGCGGTGGCATAGCAATCTACGCGAGGCTGCGAGCTTTTCCATCGCAAAAGATCCCAGAGGGACGGAGCACCTTTGGAGCGCCAATAACCTGCCTTCTCAACATGCATTAGCTGCGTTGGACTCGCAGACGACCCGGCAGAGATGAAACTGAAGCTACGCTGAAAAAACAACTGAGGCCGCAGCGCAGCGGAGAGAGGGACAGACGTCCCAGAAGACACTCAGGCACACAGCTGCTGCCGGGGACATTAAACACCAGACGTGAATGTCAAATGCTCCTTTATTACTTTTGTTGTCATAAAAGGTTTGAAATGAAAATTTCCTTAAACTGCCTTCTCTCTCTCTCTCTCTCTCTCTCTCTCTCTCTCTCTCTCTCTTCTTTAACCTGTCTCTTTGTCTTTGTGTGTGTGTCCTTCTTGATTTAAGTCAGCGGTTTAAATAAATCATGGGCCGGCGCCATCTGCTCTTCCAGCACCCAAAAATCAGCAGAGATGGGCCGAGGGAAAGTGACAGCAGAAAAAGAGGACAAAGAGACAGATGTAAAAAACAGACAAGAAAAGAAAGCAGAGGGAGAACTGGCACAGCCACGATGACAACAACACAGTTTATTTTCCCTGTGGCAAACGCGTTTAATATTGGAAGGTCACAGCGTGTCCTGGTGTCACACGGCGTTAAAGCGAGATTAGGCGAATGTGAAATTGTCATAAATAAATCAAGTCTGTAGAATGTAGCATAGCTAATAGGCCCTAAAGGAGGATGAGCTATAAAAATTCCATTGCCTTCTTTTCAGCTGCATTCACACTGTAAGTTGGTAAAAATGGATCTGCTGGGCTCATTCATAGAAAACCCAGGCAGGCACAAAAACCCTACTGATTTTATTGTAGCGTTCAGGAGGACACATTGACGTCTGGAGATTGGAGACAGCTACTTCAGCATCTGTGGTGGGAGACCAGCTTTAGCGTTCATGGAAAATGTCCAACTCCTAAAAACTGTCAGGAAATTCGCTGATTATTACATTAGAGTGGCCCTCGACCACCTGACCTGAAGCATTCACACCTAAACCTCATCTCGATGCTGCGTCTGCTGACTGATTTTCGTATTTTGACTGTACTCTAACCTTTCCTGTGTAGCAGTTGCTTTATTTTATCGATTATATCTGCCCAGAGTCACATTCATGACTCTAGTTTAGTTGTTATTTCACCTGTATGAATTAAACTTTGTTCGGGATAAACTTACAATTGATTCAAAATTTTTGGAAGAATATTTGTCCTATTGGCTGTGGAAAAGCTTGAAAAAGTTCCTCTCTTTGTTCATTTTTGTGTTCTTTTTTTTGGATTGGCGTGTGGCGGACCGATGCCTGAGGAGGCCTTGTGCATCTGCGCGAGCTGCTGTGAGGTTTGACAAAGTTCCGTCACTATTTGACGACCTGGGATGACGACACGCGGGCCCGGGGGCGCAAACGTCGCTGTTTAATGGCAGAACAACGGTGGCCAAGGCCAACAATCAGGGATGAGACATGAATCACACCAGGATGTCACATGGTTTCTGACAGTCCTTCCCCGAAGGCGCGCTGGGTTTGCGCATGCAAACGAAAGGGGGGGGGAAAAAAAGGTTGCGTCCTGTTTATTTCCTCATTTGTGCACCAGGTCACGTCCACAAAAGTTGCAAAAGCCCTGAGACGGCGTCTGGAAGGGTCAGGAATGAGTGCAGTCATTTCATCGTCTGACAATCGGATTTAATGCAGCCGTAATGTATTCGGCGGAGTTAAGAGAAATGCAGCAGAGAAATGCGGCGACCTCCGGCTGAAATGAGCCAACTTGCTGAAAGCAGACAAGCTCGCCTTCAAGGCAGCAAAGGTAGATGCGTATCAGGCTCAACGGCTTGGTCACACGGCTACGCAGGCAGGATTCAGGCGAAATTAGCCTGCTTATTCAGTCCAAATCCAAAACCCAGGCGGGCGGATAATCAGGCGGAGACACAAAACCGCTAGACTGGCTCAGAAACACAACACTGGACAGACGCTTGCTGGGGACACTCAAGGAGAGCCCACTCAAAACAAACCCAGCTTCCGTACATGAGGTGGAGGAAGCCAACGAGACACGGGTGGAACACATTAGAGCGCAGCCCAATCAGGCAGCCAGGAAAGCCAGAAGACGAAGAAGAAGAAGGAGAAGAAGAAGAGGAAGATGCATCTGCTGACAGCTTCGGGGAGAGACAACAGTCAGACAAGCCCTCAGGTCAGCACAGAGGAACCAGGTGACTGGGATCAGCTAAAAAGAACGAAAAATCCTCAGTGTGTGTCTCAAATAATCACGTGTGTTTGTGCATGTATGAATGAGAGAGAGAGAGAGAGAGAGAGAG
>BJFM01003724.1:0-29452 GCA_016586285.1 Arothron firmamentum | reverse complement strand
ACACACACACACACACACACACACACACACACACACACACACACACACACACACACACACACACACACACACACACACACACACACACACACACACACACGGCCACAGGTCCGCCACCTCGCATCTGTAGAACTGGTCATGGCCAGAGGCTGTTATCGGTTTGGGTTGGGAGAGGTGGGGAAGTCTTAGCGGACGGAGAAGACAGGACTTTTTTTTTTTTTTAGAGCTGCAGACGCCGTGATTGTTGGCGCACTTCAGAGGAGCGCTAATAAGCCTTTCAAGGTAAAACTGAAAAACGGAGATTTCAGAAGGACGGAGATTTCTGGTGGAAGAAAATCAAATCCCACTAAGAGCTGAACGGAGCCGTGTTTCAACATTATCCAATAATAAAGATCCGGACTGAAAATAAAACATGTCGCATGCAGACATGGATGGAAAACGGCCACATAAATTCATCTAAAATGGAGGACGTGTCTGCATTAATGTGCCTGTGTCACTTTATTTAAAAGTGCACAGTTCAGATATCCTGCTTAGAGAGCAGTTCCTAAATGTCAGTCTGGCCCCTGGAGGGCTTAACTTCCTGGTGCTGGAGGATTATGGGAAAAATGTCAGCC
Organism: Arothron firmamentum; assembly: GCA_016586285.1. Taxonomy (NCBI): domain Eukaryota; kingdom Metazoa; phylum Chordata; class Actinopteri; order Tetraodontiformes; family Tetraodontidae; genus Arothron; species Arothron firmamentum. The sequence goes on along the minus strand of BJFM01003724.1, from coordinate 28,838 downwards.
ACAATCTGAGGTAGTGAGGACGGCAAATGAGAGTGAAATCGAGAGAGAAGCGGGGGAGGAAGAGGGGGGAAGATCGAGGGCTGGACGGAGAGAGCGGGTTCGGGGAATATGGGAGTGTGACGGAAATGAATCAAAGGATGTACAGTTGCAAACACACACACACACACACGCACGCAGGTGATACGTTGCACAGCCCGAAGCAAAAATGACTCAATCACATATACTGTATGTGTCTCCGTGGGTAACATGGTGCCTTCAATAACCACAGCGCCAGCGTCGCCCTGGCAGCCTCTGCAGCCGGGTCAGCTGCTCAGCAAACATTCACATGAAGCGGAGAACACACACAGGCTAGCGCCGAGAGAGGAGGTGTGTAGAGATGAGAGGAAGAGGCACATTTATTCTTTAACAGAGTCGTCCCCTTCCTCTGTGAGCGTGTCTGCATGCTCAGGGCGCCACCAGAAACATCCAGGTCCAGGAAGGACACCTCCCGCATCTCTGCCTGAGTGGTGAGAGTCCTTCCACCGACCCTAACGAGGGGAGAGTTAGCGCCGTCTGTGACCCGAGTAGCAGCAGGAGGGGTGGTAGGACTACGGGCCAGGCAGCTAGCAGAGCTCCCGCTCATTAAAGCACCAACAAAACAGAGCTGATAGGGTCAGAGCAGACACCCTGTTGTTCTGCTGCCCCCTGGATCGTCAGCTTTCAATGCTCCTATCTGACTCAGAACACCTTTGAGAGAGAGAGGGAAAGAGAGAGAGAGACCAAAATGAAGGACTGGATTTAAGATAAAAATCTCCAACTGACAAAAGGGCACTTCAACTTATCAAGGTAGACAGCAGAGGAAAGCGCTGATATGCTCCAAATCCAGCGGAGCTGAAAGGGATGCAGATTAATCCAACACAGAGTAAATGGAGTGCAGCCACAGCGAGCCGCTGAAAAACACGTCGACAACAAACGGAGCTAAACCAAAATACCCAACCTGCAGAGGAGCTGTCTGAATGAGGCGTATTAGGGTGTTTCTGGTGAGCGCTGGAGAAAGAAACTCAAACATTACGTTGCTCGCCTTGGATAGTTTCCTGACTGTATTAAAATGGGTGGCAGCTGCTCTCGCACTGGGTTTCCTTGACGTGTGCTGGTTTTAAATACCAGACTTGATAAAGAGTAAATATTAAACGCGCTTCCTTTTCAGCCTGATTTCCATTGGGACAATATGTTGAATATAGGTAACATACCGCCATGTTCCTCACGTCTTTGGGATTATTTTAAGCTTTAAATCCCCAGATGGCGACAGGAAATATCACCGATCTATTCTCACCTTCCAACCTCTGCAGCATCCCGTTATACTTAAGCAGTTAGCATGTTAGCATAGCAAAATGCAGTGTCTTTGGCTAAACTTTGTTGTATTTTAGACTCTTGATTGCATCAGTAGGAATACATTTAGCTCATTGTTGTGTTTGTGTGTGTGTGTGTGTGTGTGTGTGTGTGTGTGTGTGTGTGTGTTTGTGTGTGTGTGTGTGTGTGTGTGTGTGTGTGTGCTGTGGGCATGCACACCTCAGTGTGTGTTCCATTGTTTCAAAGTGGGAGACCATCCATCACCAGGCACAGAGCTGGACTCACACCCAGGAACAATCTAATTCTGCTTACAAACACGCCTCTCGTCTTCACTTCCCCCCACTGTCGGCTCTCCCCACTTCACCTTCTTGTTTTGCTCCCCTCCCTCGTGCTTCTCGCTCTCCGCAGGATGAAAACCTCCCAAGCATGTCTGTGGCAACGCCTCACCCACACAAAACACACATGGAGGACACAATCTTGTAGTCTGTTCATTGTTCTTTCCTAGACTTTGGTGTGTGTGTGTGTGTGTGCGTGTGTGTGTGTGTGTGTGTGTGTGTGTGTGGTTATCATTCTGTAAGCAGAGTGGAATATGACTCGAAAGCCTCTTCAGGATTTTCGCCAACAGAGAGCGAAAGTAATACGCTGCAGCGCCCTGAGAATTTCCACTTGACTGTGGAATTCTGTCCTGAAAACGGGGCGTGAACCGTTTTGGGATGAGTAACAACAATTAGTTTATACTCAATACACACATGCACGTAATCTTCAGCTGCAGAGAAAGGCCAAGGCTTGCAGACTGATGACAAAACGCTTTTTCTCGCATGAACATTTATTTTTTTTAGCGCTGGTATAAATAGCTGAAAGTGTCTGGTCACCCACGAGGGAAGTTTATAAAAGGGAAATAAGGAAAATTGCTGCAAAAATCCATTTAACAGCCACAGAACGGACTTGCTCTTCTTCTGCTGATGTGGTCTTTAACAGTATGTGGACAGGCATGTGTGCAGGAAAGCTCGGAGGACAGCGCCCAGACCAGTTTAGGGGTCCAGGGAGGCCAGTTAGAGCACAAGGAGGTGGTTTTCAGACCCACAATTAGACCCTGCAACAACAGCCACGCCCTCCTGCCTCCTCCTGTACCCGCTGCGCCTCCTCTTCCTCCTCCTCCTCTCCCCAGTTGGAGCTGCTGTAAATCAGGCTACGTTTCCGCCGTCGTCAAACTCGCCACAGTCGGTCTCGCAGGACTGTGACTGCTAGCCAAGCATATGAGCTAATAGTCTGACTGCACCCAGCCACAACAATCAGTGTGTGCAGGCTACAATCCCCGCAGGACCCCGCTACAAAACACCGCCTCCCTTTCTGCATCTGCAGATTCTGCTTTAGGAGGCAGCTGCATGGCTGGCAAACAGGCTTTTCTGTGTTTTTCTCTTCCATTCAGACACGCGCGCATCAGCAGAACGAGTGGGAGCAAGTCAACATTCTTTGAGAGTAATTTAGCATCAGGCCCAAGGACACTTCTAAGTGCAGCACCGGCCTGGGATTTAACCACTGACCTTTCAATTAGCAAGCAACCTGCCGCGGCGAGCGTAACAGCTGAATAAATATGTGTCTGACTTCATTTTAAGTTGTTTTCAAAAAAAAAAAAAAAAAAAAGAGACACACAAAGCTGTACCGGCCAGAAAGTTGAACAGACAGACAAAGTTGAGCTCGTCTGCCTGTCGATGTGCAACGTTGCTGCGTTTCAGTGTCGTGCAGACAACCATGACCGATGTGTAAAGTAATATCTGTCTCAGATTTGGGGCTGTTGTTTTTTTCTGAACACTCCAAAGATGTATAAATGCGGTCTGAAGTGTATCTGAAGTGATTTCATTTTGATGAAGAGTCAATGAGCCATGTGAAAATGTTCCCACGCGACATTTTCTAAACCTTTTTAGTAAATTGGAAAGATATAGCCTCCGGGAAATTACTCTGAGAAATTGTGGGAGAGTTATTTCACTGTGTTCTCTGTCCTTCTTACATATTTAAAATCAAAGTTTGGGGTTTTTTCTTTCCTTCCCAATCAAGTTAAATACTCAAGGCACGACAGCAGAGGGGGAGGCCATCAGGAGAGAAGAGCGAACAGAGGGAGTCATTTCTATTCACTTTTCTTCACATCTGATTAGTTCTACTGGAGAAACTGTCAATTACAGATGAAAAAAATGTGCTAAAAGATAAAAAGGTTCCACTGAGAAAATGGAGCGAGACGTTGGAAAACCTCTTATCTTCCCTTCTCTTCCCCTATCCCTCCTTCTCCTCCCTTCCTCAGATGGCCGTCAGCAGGAGGGTCCCCTCACATCAGCCTGGTCCTACCGAAGGTTTCTTCCTATTAAAAGCAGATTTTCCTGCCACTGTTGCCTGTTGGGGGGTCAGGCTCTGAGTCCCTGTAAATCCCCCAGATAAGCAACCTCTTTGACTTTGCAAGGATGGAACCTGAAAGTCATTTTCAGTGTGTGTGTGCATGTGTGTGCGTGCATGTGTGTGTGTGTGTGTGTGTGTGTGCATGTGTGTGTGAGCCCACCAGAGTAAACCCAGACAAAACACTTCAACTCTGAGTTCACTTCTTCCTCTTTCCAACCACCAGCGGAGTGCCTGAGAGGCTGGGATGCTGTGTTAGGATGGATGTGTGTGTTTCGGAGTCTCAACGTGCGTCTCTGAATTGGCTTCTGAGTGCAGGTGCTTAAGCACGCCCAGGCTCCGCAGAGCCCAGAGCCTCGCCGCTCTCCTCTCAAACCTCGCACGCAAGCAGGGAGGTGTAAAACTGACAAGCTGCATCATCTGGGTCCGCGTCCCTGATTACGGAGCCACCTCTGGGGCTGCGACGAGCCAACCGGGACCGCAGAGGCTGGTTCTTCCAGCGCTCTGAGGAGGAGGCTGGCTCCAGACCAGAGCGCTCTCGCAGGCCAGACTGATTAAGCCCGCTCAGGTGGGGCGCCACACGGCCATGGAGCGGGTAACGCGTTGCTTGTGGATCGCAGGTTAAAAACCTTCAGTCCAAATAAGCGGGAGCAGGAACATGGCAGCACGCTCGCTCTCAGGTTTCAGCCTCGAGGTGAGGCTGGTGCCGCTAATTAGCGCTTAATCCTGAGAACACGTCTGCGCTTCGGCTCGCTGGGATTATCAGCGTGTGGAAATGAGCTCAGATATTTAAATTCAAAATGAGGAACACAAGCCCATTCGTGCACATCCGTCCTCCTTCACGGCCGGGACCCCAGGTCTGAGGCTTCAGGAGCTCCTATGAGCATCAGTGGGGAAGAGGGTCTGACTGACAGCTGTAAGTAACATGGGGGGGATTTTCTTTCCCATCATGACCCATGTCATCCCAGTGACACTTACACACTGCACAAGCACAAGCACACGCACACGCACACGCACACGCACACACACACACACACACACACACACACACACACACACACACACACACACAGAGTCTTATCAGGTGTTGTGGCCCATGTAAGCCATGTGTCTGGATAAAGACTACAATGTGCTTCATTGCCTGAGAAGTGAGAGAGAGAGAGAGAGAGAGTGCGTGTGTGTGTGTGTGTGTGTGTGTGTGTGTGTGTGTGTCTGTGTGTCTGTGTGTCTGTGTGTAAGAACATGAGCATGTCAGTGTTATCACTGGGAGTGCAGTGAAGTTAATTGGCTTCAGTTGAGAGGAGCAGCAAGACAATGGTTTTAAGCACAAACAAACACACACACACACACACACACACACACACACACACACACACACACACACACACACACACACACACACAATCTGTAAGTTGCACTGCAGTTTTTCTTTCTTTCGGACAATAAAGTTTTAAAATGAATGCACTTTTTGATTTACTGTGTGTGTGAAGCCAGAATAAAAAGAGTTTACCACATAAAGTCCAAATAAGCAAAAGACATAAAACACAGTGTTTGGGAAGAGAAAAGGGGAAATTATATTTAACCCGCTTCCAGCCTGAATATTTGCGATGCTGAGTGACAGAATATTTGGATATGGGCAGCTAATTATATTAGACTGGTTTTGTGTTTTCTGTGAGAAAATAACTCATTTAATGTCTGAGGATAAACAGTAAAAACCTAAGGTTGTCCTTTATCTACATCAGTGCTGTCCAGAAAAGGGTAGTAAGAGGAAAAGATGAGAGTTTTTGTCATTCATCACTTCAAAAAAGCTTTTGAGGAGACAATAATTTGAAATGGATGAGGCAAAAAATAATGAAGCAATTAAATATTTATTAGTTTCAATATGTTTCCAAAATCAGCACTGGGAGACAACAAACCGGCGAAGTGTTTTGGCAAAAATAATGAAAAACTGTGTTGATGCTCCTGCTGGCAATTAGCTATTTATTAGCTAGCAGCTTAACGCCTCCTGAAATTCAATTATGGGTGAAGCAAAGGTGACTTAAACATTGAGACTATGGCCAAAGCATTTCATCATCGTCAGCTCTCATTTATCAGTTATCATCTATATATTGCACATATATAAACATTCTGTTAATCAGCTCTGAAGAAACGAGAATAAAAACGTAAAAACCCGTCACTGTTGTGAGCAGCAGCTTGCACTAATGAGCGCGACTTCATCAGCATAACAAAGAGCCTGAACAAACAACGTTATAGCTACAGCGAGAACATCCTCCAAAGTTGTCCTAATCATCCCCGGTACCGTTCCAGGCTTCATCACGGCGTGCACACGCTAACAATGAGGCCATCGCTCACGTCTAAAGCCAAGCAGAAAGAGTCCAAGATGGTGGCGGATGATTGAGCGTCATCTCAGGTGAAGTATTGAGTAAACCACAAGTGTTCATGTCACGCACAAGAAAGCTAAGTAACAACAACAAAAAAAGGCCTTGAAACCCAAAATCACAGTCATCATTTCACAGGAGGCGCACATAAGACGCGAGGGTGTGACGGCTGTTCTCTGTGGTTATGGCGGGACCGCATCTTTGACGGCTCACCGAGTGCAAACTCAGCTTTGGGGTTATCGATTTCTGCTGCGCTGTTGCTCTTTTTTCTTCAGGTGCGGCCCAGTTTTCCACTTCTATCGCTCCCTCTCTCGCTTCTGTCGCTCACTCTAAATGTGTTTCTGCTAGAGTGGAATTACCCCCATCTGGGCCTCCCAGACAGGTGTGATGCCACTTGTTCAAGCCAGAAGTTAGCCGGTATCGAAACAGCTTTCTGGCCCAAAATTGATGCTTTTTCAATTGGTGCAACACCAGATTTACTGGCTTCTTACTGGATGCTTTTCATCATTATTGCACAGGAGTTTTTTTTCTTCTTCTATGAAAAATAAAAATGTGTGAAAATGTCGGGGAGGAACCACAACATCAGCTTTTGTAAAACAGGAAAAGAGACATTTTTGTCCAGTTGGTAGCAAAGTCTCTATAATCCAGGCTGCCTTTTCCTCTCCTGGGTACGATTGGCACACCACAGCGTAATTGTTAGCCCCGCTGACGCTAAGCAGCGATATCGGCACGTTTAAAACAAACACGGGCCGGCCTGCCTTATTTACTTTGACGACGCTCTCCCGCTGACGATTCCCACAGCGCCGACGCTCTGATGCACATGGCCGTAATGGCGGTGGTGCGGGAGAAGGTTTGAAACGGTTTGCTGGCTTGCGGCAACGTCCACGAGTGGCATCGCTTCTGCCTCTCCGACCCTTGCGTTTCAGGCTTAACGGCAGACATTTTTATGAAGAACCCCAGAGAGTGGTTTAATGATGAGGCACTCTGGGGGAAATGAGGGAAGTTTGTTATGTCAAGTGATGGCCGCAGCCTCGGATAATGGTGCTCAGATAAAGTAGTGCCAGCCACTTTGCTGACTGGTAGGCATCTGGATATGTGTACTAACCAGTCTGATACATGGCTTACATGACGAGTAAGAAAAACTTTCTAAACATTTGAACCTTATCTGTCTAGGAGTTCTAAATATGCTAATGCTAGCTGCTGCTCCTTCCCTTCATAGTTTTAGGTCGCAGCCCAAAGATCTGTCCCTCCTTGTATCACATCAACCCAGGAACTCCTGACCAAAAGGAATAATACATGTGCTGCATTCATCGAAAGACGAGGGGAAGCAGAGGATGTGGGAGTACTGCATGATGAGGGTGAGGAGGGACAAAGAGGAAGAGAGCTTCAATAATGTATGCATTGTCATGTGAGCGAGGGTATGAAAGAGCGTGAATGGGTGCGAAGAAAAATAAGGACGGAGCGATCCGGAGAGAGTGATTGTCTATGTGAACGCGAGAGAACGCCGTTGCGGTGACCTTCTGCCTCCCAAAGTCCCATCTGACTAAGGAATGAGGAGGGATGGAGTGATGAGGGGGAGGAGAGAGGAGACTGCTAATGAGAGAGGAGAGGTATAAAGGGGGGAGGCAACTGGGGAGGGGGCAGGATGGGATTTGGCCGCAAGTGTTGAGGAGTTGACATTTATTCAAAGGATAATATCCCGCTTTCTTAAAAAAAGAAGACAGAAAGATGCACAGACGGATCGCGGATGCACACACACGCTAACACACACACACACACACACACACACACACACGCTAGTGTTGATGATCAAACAGGACGCGTAAAGCTGTCGCCCCCCCTCACGCCAACGGGTCCCAGAAGGCTTCCATGCTGGGACTTCCCTCCGGCCTTGTCACTAATGCATTTTTAGCACATTCCTATTTGACCTGACCGTCGCAGAAAGCATAACACACCGCTGCAGGCGATACTGCGCATGTGATTTACATAAACGATGCTCACTTTGCTTCCCCCACGACATTAAATCCATTTATTAAAGATTCTGCCTTGGTCTCACACCCAGCGAAGGAAAAGGTGAGCTGACGTAGCGTGACAGTCCTAACGGTGGATTAGCACTTCCTCGTTACTCTTCCAATAATGCTGATTGACAGCACGCGGGATCATCAGGTTACTATCCCGAGGTGGGCCGCCCTCCCCTTCAACCTATCGTAAGTGTTTCCCCCCCCCCGCATCTGGCCTCGTTGGTAGGTCAGGGAAGTGCACGAGCACAGCTAAACCTGGGCAGCTCCTCCTCCTCCCCCTGGCTGCGGGTACCAATTGTGTTTGGGCGGGGGCCACTGCTGGTACTGGCGCCCCAGCTCGGCGTCTGTTTGGCAACTAAAAGCCGACTGGAGTCCAGATTTTCAAAAAAGCCAACAGCACCAGTGTGGCCTGGAGACTCCTGCTCCTGGGCGCTGACATTCCTTCCAGGCTGCCTCCCAGCTGGAGGCGTCTGAGGAAATATCAATAGGTCAATCAGTCTGTTATTTCCTAATTATTATTATTCTAATTATTACAAGTGTGTTACACTCTGCTGGCCCCTTAAATGTCGGCCGACTGGAAGCAGTCAGTCAGTACACGGAGTTAAACGAAGTTTAATGGTGCTTATCAGGCCAAAAACTCCAACGGGAGGGGGGTAGATAAAGCAGACAAACTGCAAAAGCCCCGCAAAGCCTCCTGCTAAAACAACAATCCACAAACACGCATTTTTCTCTCCGTTAGCGGCTCCCGTGATATCAATTTTCCCTCCGTTTGAGCCCAGTTTGGTCCATGTAATCATTACGGGAGAGGCGGCCGCGCTCCATCTCCCTGCAGGTGAGAAAGCCAAGCAGCAGCTTTCTGCAGGCTGACGTGCTGCACGGCTTAAAGTTCCGCGCCGTTAAGTCAGGGCTGTGGCGGGCGGCGGTGAAACTATCAGACTCTGTGCAGAGCTGTCTAACAAGTCACCCCGCTGTTCTAGCAGGCACAGAGGAAGCGCTGCATGAGGAGTAATCTTGTTGCTGCCTGGTTCTAGTGGCCAGCCGCTGGATAGCTGAATGGGCTAATCCTGAAGTATATGAAATGTAAGGCTGCAGATTTGAAAAGCTAAAAGGCAAAGCCTACTGAGCCATGGTGGGACCGTGCATGTAGCTGTTGTCCTCAGTGCACGTAATCCCTGAGAGGACATGTGCATCCCCAGGAGTCTGAGACATTAATCACCAAAAAGGTAACTGATTGTCTGCCCTTTTGTTTGACAGTATAGCCTGCTGCTACCTAAGCAGAGCCACGGGGGGCGCTGGAGCCAATTTTGGAAATCACCTGGGACCGTGTCGAGGTACAGGTCCAGGTCCAGGTCCAGGTCCAGGTTGGGCCAGACACTGTAACATACATAGAAATCTGAGCGAGGGCTAATGCTGCAGCTCTCACCACATCCTTTCTCGGGCTGTTCCTGACATCTTCTACTTTTGCTCCTCAGGGTTGGAGCCCTGGTGGTCAACTACATGTGCAGACCACCAGGGTCGTGCTGGGCCAGCAGAAGGTTCACGCGACCTGCAGGAGTAATTTATCTTCAAAAACCACACACTGGGTCTGACTTTAGCCAGACTTCAGTCACAATGATCAATTGTTTTTTCCATTTTGTGTCTCTCTCTTTCTCTCTTTCTGTGCATGAGCCCTGGCCAGATTGCACTGGGGAGCCTCAACAGCTGCATGTGGGCTGTGTGTGTGTGTGTGTGTGTGTGTGTGTGTGCGTGTCTCCCACGGGCATCATAATACTTAATCATTGGCTAATTAGCCAATTTAGTCATGTAATTAGCGCGCCATCTCTTTATTTCTCTGTCAGGCTCGCTTTTCTTTGCCGCCATGTGGTTGGAAAACACAAGCCGAGGTAAAACCTTCACAGTTCAAACGCTGCATTAGTGCGAGGAACAAACGACAAATCCATCATTGTCATGTAACGCTGCCCTATAAGTCACACAGGCACACGCACATAAAGACAATAACAGTAATTAAGGATTTAGCTCCTGGCTAATGAGAATGAGTCATGTGATCACACGAATCGCACCATCATCACCATAACAACAAAGACTTTTTCCCATGAGAAAGCACTGATGTCTATTTATGGTATAAATATGATGAAAAAGATTATGCACGTTTAACTCGGTGGGTTTACTCGTGTTTCTGGCCTGTGCACGTGCAAGACAGGGCACAGTGCACACCGGGGGGATTGTCGCCGTAATTGAAGGGCTTTTCACGACATGTCAGCGTGTCGAGCACGTCTCCTTCCAGAGCTTATCGACTGCTCACTAATTCCCCGCCAGCGCAGCGCGACGCAGCGCGGCGCGACGCAGGCTGGTTCACAAGCGTGGTGAAACGTATCGCTTCACAGATAAGTCTTTACCTGTACAGATAGATAGACAAAGGTCAACAAAGTCTGCTTTTATTATTTATGGCAGATCTACGTATGTCGCCAGTTGATGTGTGTCTGCGCACTCGCTATTCCTCCTCCAAACGGCCCGACCTTTCTCTAAAGGTCAGGCGGTGACACCGCTCACATGCACAATACACTCCCGAAGTGCTCCCGGAAACACGGAGCCACAGCCGGGCCGCAGCACCGCTACGGGCTCAGGGCTGTTATTTCATGCCGCATTCAAAGTGCTTTAGCCTTTTCATGCAGGAACTTTGGATTCACTTCTACATCTGTCCTCACCTGAGTGGCGCGCACGTGCAGCAAACTTCTCTCCCCTGACCCCTGTGAGGCCGTTGGCACGCTAAAAGCCACAGAGGAAATCAGAGTGACAGCCAGCACCGCCGGCTCACCTTTTAACTAACCTGTGAAACCACTTAAGCTTGTCGTCACCAATCGAAACACAATACGAGGATGTTAATTATGTGTGGTGAATGTTCATTAAATTTTGTAGGGGGACTGAAAATTTCAAGCACCCCTAATTTTCACCGCAATGTAATGAGCCAGTAAATGCATCACTGCTGGAAACGAGCATTTTTTACAAATTTGATAAGGACTCTGTAATGTAGCGGGAGCTGCACTCCTCAGGGAACAAAGGCTCCCCTAGTTTGAACACAAGGTTTCTGAAACGTGTGCCTGGCGTGGCGTTGAAGTGCCGTCTTCATTTGCTCTCATTTTATTCAAACCAGGAGGGCAGAAAAAAGAGGAAATAGGAGTGAGAGAAAAGAAGCTGCACTGTCAAACGGTAAGTCGTACAAGGGCTGTTGAAGGGCTGTTTTCTGACAGCTGGTGTGAAGATGGTGAGGTAGGCGGTCCAGGACTTAAAAGATGGCTGCAGTCTTTGAAAATAAAGGAAAAAAACGAGCTCTTGGAACAGGCGGCCGTCTGGCTGTGCGGGGTCGTGCGGTCCTGTCTGCCATTTTACTCACCCTTCATGAAGGGCAGCTGCCAGCCAATCAGCTGCCCAGCAGGATGAACAAGTTGGACCGCGTCCTTGGAAACGGAGAAGGCAGGGGCGAGACGGGGCTGCAATACAAAGTGTTGGGATTGTTCTATTCCACAATAACAGCAACGGCCATGACGTGCCAAACGGTGCTGCGATCCAGATAAGCTCCGAGTCCAAATAAATCCCCCCACGTTGCTGGTCACACCGGGTTTGACTTGCCTCCATTGTCGAGCAAGTTTGTGGTAATAAATTGTTGGGCATGTGTAAATATAGCTGCTTAGACAGTCACATAGCAACAAGGTTCCTGGTCTTAATGTGCAGGTCGATTACAAAGCGTCAATATTTCCAATATCGCCATTTCCTGTTGCAGAACTGATTCCTGCAGGGAAGGTTCAATATTTACCTTTAAGAAATTGGGAATAAACCGTGGAACCAGCTAAGAAAACAAGCTGTATTCCTAATTAAGATAAGAACTACTTTTTCTTCCGCCTGTCCTGTCTCTACTGGTGCTTTGCTTTCCTCCCGCAGTCTAAAAGCATGCACATTAGTGGGACTGGAGCTTCATAATCGTCTCCCAGCGTGTGATGTTTCAGCTCTCGCCATTTCCCCATTTTCAACATGGTGTTCTGGAGCCCAGGAATGTCGGAATCAGGTCGCTCGCTGTCTTTTTAAATCCTGTAACTCCTCTGTCTCCTAATGACGGATTAGACTTCTCATAGTACGAATGCTCATCCAGTGCTAATCCGCAACACATAGACTCTGAGCTGGAGACGGCGGCGGGCCAGAGGAGAGGCAGACAGGTGGGGGTGTGGGGGGGTATGCTAACACTGAACCGTGGATTCCTTTGCATGTGGGTAGAGGTTATGTTAGACATCTGTGTGGTGGCTGACAAACATGCGTCAGCGGGGTGTACGTCCCCCCCTCAGAGCCGCGGGGGGTTGCTGGGGTTCCCGGGAAACGAGGCTTCGCGAGTTCGCACCTGCTGTTCTTACGAGATGAGGACGTCTGCGTCAACTGCGGCGGTTCAGCCTGTCACCGGCGCCGACGGAGAGAAAGAGAAATTGAAGGCAGCGCGTCTGTCACCGTGACGAAGCGGGGAGATTAGAAAACAGATGTCGGCGAGATGCCGCCTTTTGTCCGGGCTGCGAGCATCTCAGACAAGGCCGCGCAATAAAATGACATGTAGATGTTTACATTTTGATGGGGCACAATCACTGGCTTCTTCTCTTTTTCCTAAAAATCTTTGCAGTCTCAGAATGGTTTGTGGTTGGTTTGTCTAAGAACCCATCGTCCTCGCATTAGTGAGTCTCTTCACATCATCACAACTATCCCATTCCTATCTGATTTCTGCAATCATCAAATTATTCGAGTAATTAGGGACTCAGCATCAAATAACATGATTTATCAGCAGTTACCTGATTATAAAAAATCTGATTAACAGACTGAATTCCCTGATGTCTTCAGGCACGTTTACCTGTTGCTTAGTTTCTCCTTTTAACCACCGCTGGACCAGGAAACCAGTCTGGTGAAAGAGAAAGCCTGCTTTCCTCTGAGATGGCAACAACACACTGGTTTTTTTAATCTATAAAAAAGAATAAAGCAACAATCCGTACACACACACACACATGAAGGAGAGACGGGTGAACAGATAGACACAGAGAATACGTCTCCGCCTTTTGTTGTTATCACTGATTTTATCCATCGTTATTGGGGCTGTTTGCTATAAAAGGTGGTGTTTCTCGGTGGGTAGGCAGTGTCAGAGAGCCGCTGCAGCGTGCTCCCATGTGCCAACCACCACAGAGCAATTAAAAACCCTGTATTCTAACCACTCATCATTTCAGAGGCTTTGTAAAATCCCAACTTCTCAACACAGCTTCGTCCTGATTGAGTTTTTAGTGACTCATCGGGTAATCAAACGACCTCCGAGGCGGCAGAACTATAACGTCTGAATTTGCTCTCAAACAGAGGGATGAAGGAGGCCAGCCTGGATGTTTGAGGCAGAGGTTGCATTTCCATAAATGGCAGATAAATCCGTGGAGACAGAAATGAAGACTGGCATCTACAAGGACTGAGTCAGAAGGCAATTTCTTTTCTCTGGTGTGGCCCCTTTTACAACCTTTCCTCTAAACGCGGGGTCCAGCTTCAGCGTCACCCTGGTAACAGGACAGGACAATGCAAGCACAAACACATCTTTTCTTCGTCGGGAGCTAACACTTTTCAGGCGCACACAGCCAACAGATGTGGTAGAGCACGAACGCCACCTGTAAACACTCAACATGCCACTCGTCCTGATTCCTCGGCTGCTTTTGCCCCTAATTACAAACACGGAGAGAAAACCGTACACCGAATTTAAGCAACAGGCCATGGCAACAAGTCCGATGAGGGATCCAATCTGACGCGACAGATCAACGGAAATAGGCATCGTCTTTTTATGTAAAGGAGGAGAGAAGTTATCAGACTGTTCTCCTCTCTGGGGTGAAGGCAGACGGATGCTGTACCAGATGACTCAGTGCTCAGTCACCAGTGGCCCCGAGCTCGGTGTCAAAGTAATATTTTTAAATAAAAACGTGGAGAAAAAAAAAAAAAAAGCAGTCGTGCGGCCGGTGCTCCTCCTCCACCACAGCAGCAGAACAGCTGCACCAGTTCTCCAGGAAAGACACGCCGTCAGCAGAAAGAGCTGATGTCTGCCCGTCACCACTGTCCCGCCATGCTGAAAACACCCTCCGCTCCCTTCCTGTGTGTGTAGATGAGCTTTCAGGGTCTTTTTCTGAGATTGCTGCAGTGACCTTTGGCCTTCTGGACCTTGAGGACCTGCGGAGCTCCTCGCTGATGGAGGCCACTGAGCTCTGGAGGACATTCGGTGCCGCAGAAGAATTTGCAGCCTTCGCCGGACGTGTGACGCTTTTTCCAACTTAACCTACCACAGCTGGACACAGTCGTGGTGCAGAAACCGCTCAAAGACTGACAGAAATGGAGAGATTTTCAGTTTAACATCACAAAATGGTGGAAAGTAAAAGAATTCCTCTGTTGTTATTGCGACGCTTAAAACTGAAGCAACACTGAGCAGCAGAGCGACAACACAGCGAGGCCTCACCCGGTCCGTATTGACATGAACATTCATTTTAAAATATTCCAAATAAAAAAAGAAAACCTCTACTCTGGTAAACAATTACAGCAGCGAAGCGCTGAGATCAAGCTCTAAAATGATTCCATCTCATGCATTTAATGAGGCGGCCTTGTTAAAAAAGGTTGAAGTGCTTTGTTTTGCTCATTTCTGTGGACCTGAATACGACCAACACAGCACAAATATGAGAGAGCTGAATTCATAAAGGAGCATAATGACTGTGCACGTTAGCGTGCGTAAAAACGATGGCTGCTGCAGACAGAGATTAGTTCCGTAGCGGCACCTCAGGAGGCGGACGGCGCTCCATCTGAGCGCTCAGTTTGCTTCCCCAGGATTCAGGAAGTGAATCTGTTTGATGTTTGTCCGATTGTAAAAGCAGAAAAAACAAAAGGACGCAGCAGTGAAGTATAATTATTACCTGGCGCTTCTGGACTGAACTATTGAGGCTGCGGCATGCCTGAGGAAGACGCTGGCCAATCCTTGTCACCTGGAGGCTCACGGCGGGGGTCCAGTGAGCAGAGCTTTGTGGGGTCCCCGCCAGGCTTTCTGGCTGAGCACAGCTCCAAGGTCCAAGTCCATTTCTCTCCCGTTGTTGGTACGCGTTCGCTGGGGTCCCGTTGCCGTGTAGAAGCTCTCTTCTCGCCAGAGGAGCCCACTTTGACCGTATCTTCCTGCTGCCAGTGTCAGAGGACTTCCTCACCCTGACAGACCGGCCAGCATCTACCGGCCAGCGAACAGGCGGCGGAACTTTCACCTTCCGTAAGACATCGGTGGTGCTTCTTAAATCACTATTCCCCTTTTCCCAACTATATCCTCCAGCTCCTCCCTGGCGTTCCAGGTCTCTAGATGGGAAATGTAGTCCCCCATAATACAACTCTCAGGGTTTCCTCCCACGAGGATATACCTGGAACTTCTCCCCAGAGAGTCCTCAAGAAGGCATAAGCGCCTCTCAGATTTCTGCGCTCTTACCAGAACCACGAGGACACCGGAAACTGTGTTTTGCTGCTCAAACGCACCATCTGCGCGCACAGAGAGGCAGCAGGTAAGAGAGCCTGTTTTGCTTCACTGTTCTTTTTCTGAGGTGTGGTCCTGCTGGGTTTTCTCCACGTTTGAATACCTTTTTAGCCTGTTTATTGTAGATTAGTGTCCGTTCTTAAAATTGATCACCAATATATTTAACCTAATTGTAAAATGTAACACATTGTTTCTTCACAGTGGCTGTTTCATGATCAAAAATCAAAGAACAGTTTGTTGTGAAGCTGCAGCTTCTTCCAGGCTCCCAGTAACAAGTTGTAGCTTATAGCATTGCTGCTGTATAAAGATTGTTTTCAAAACACAACAGATGTTTAAATCTTTGCTTTTCCGGCTGCTTCGCTTGGTGCTGCATTTGAACGCATCCTCTTCTCTCCTCTGCATCAAATGGAGAAGCTTGGTGTGACGCTAACGTTAGCCGTATCAGATAGTCCTGCTGAAAATGTGATGATTCTCCTGAGGTGGTTGATGATGTGGTTTTGGTGTCCTTGCCTTGGCCAGTGTTTATACAGAAGATTCCATCAAACTTTTTTTACTTTGCCACACTTGGAAAAACTTTGCAACACAGCTCATACGCTAATTTGAACGTTCCTGAGATTTGAAAGCTCTTGCTGTATTTGTGCGTCTGCCTCGCCTCTTCTCTCCGCTTCCTTTCATCCCTTCCTGTCTGAAGACATTATTGCCCGCATGAATCAGCGTTCTGCTTCTCATCCGACTGAGATTCCTGAGTGAATATTGGGACGTCCTGGTTCACGTTAGCGCCTCACCGCCATGAATCCACTCAATTAATCTCTGCGACTGTGTATTAGATTGAGGTCCACATCATAACTCTTCACGGGATAATAACGGGATGAAATCATCTCTTTAGTCTCACAGAGTGACTTTGGTGGAGTCCCGACCACGACGCTTCTCCCGTCTCCGGGTCAGTGAGTGGATCTGTTTCAATGAAGAGCTGATTCAGGACACGGCTCCAGCCTTTTCTCCCTTTGATCCCTTTAATCTAGAATATTTTCTATTTTACTTGATTTCCCGTCTTTGAAAGTCTCTTTCATCCCTTTTCTGTTCACTTCCTTGGCATCTTTATTCCATTCATCAGCCGCCTGTAATTATTATTTTCACAGCGTCTCCTGTCTTTATTTAAGCTGCTGAAAAGAAAGTTTCACATCTAAAATATATCGGAATCACACTTTAATTATGATCTGGGGGAGGACGGCAGCACGGGAACGGTGACGGCGTTAATATTGCTGTGATATGCAGATCATATTCCTGCAATCTACTGCGGAATTTAATAAAACTGCAAATTGACACTTTAGTTTCATGCTGCAATCAATGCCATATATGCGCACACACACACACGCACACACACACACACATAGACTGACCCGGTGGTGAACTGGAACTGATTACAGTCATCTGTCAGTTAACTACATTTTCTTTTGGCCAACAACATGGTGATAAATGAAAGACGGAGAGAGAAAGGTAGAACGGAGGAGGGCAGACTTCATGACATCCAGAGAGAGAGAGAGAGAGAGAGAAAATAAAGGTGCGATTCAGGAACGGTGCGGAAGGGGAAGAGTGACATGGACAATCACGGACGGGGAATCAGGTGTAATCACGAGGAGAAGAGGAAGATTATCAGCCTGCCGTCCAGTTACAGTGTTGGATTCTGATTGGCTGTTTGACCTTTGGTCGCCGCGGTGAGGGACAGTGGTCCCAAGGAGGGTCAAAGGAATTTGGATGAGGACGCGTTTGCCTCCATGTCTTTGCCCGTGTGTCCTTTGTCTACTTCAGGTTCCTGACTGGGTTGGAATCTGCTGTGATGAGCGTTGCTCCCAGGTCGATGGCGGGCTCTTCTTCTCTGTTTTCAGCCGTGTGGAGCCTGGCCGGGGGGGGTAAGAGACGACGCTTGCTCAGGTTAGGCTCCCAAAATGAGACGAGCGTTAATATGTTCGAAAATGAGCCATCGTTTCTGAATGTGGATGTGAGAACAGTCAGGTTTTTTTACATCAGCTACTTCACTGTCGTCGCCGCTACAATGAAAACTAACATTCGATGAATTGAATAAAAACGTCTAATTCTGCAACTGACCTGGAGCAGAAGCCAACAGTGAGGAGTAAATAGGTCTCCCACTTTCCGAGTGTTTCCAGCGAGGCTGTGGTGGCCTCCTGCAGAGTCTGCCCGCCAGGTAGCGCGGAGCTGAACTCACCCTGCTGCGCTTCCGCTTCATGCAGCAGGAACCTGCTTTGATCTCCACGCATTTGTAAGTTCCCCTCCAAGGAAAGTGTGCGCTCGTCCTACATCGCGTATAACAAGATTTATTGGTAGAAGAACCTCGAGAGTTTTCCCATTTTCCAGCAGCCCTACTTAGTGTTGCAGACCTGCGCCTCTGCCAAGAGGCGATGGGCTGAGATTTGGACCCGGTCTGACTTTTCTCTGATCCCTGTTTGACATAAAAGAGCATTTTTGTATTGTTTATCACCTTGTTTTGTCAAGTTCTCACGTCGTATCTGACGTCCCGAATGTTGTCGTAAAGGAGAGGAAAACTTCTTTGAGTCATAGAGTTTTAGGTTTTTACTGTTTGGATGTTTTACAACAGTTGAGTGTGTGTTCCAGGAGTGTGTTACAGGAGTGTGTGTTACAGGAATGTGCGTCAAATGTGCCAAAGTGGTTTCCGTTTACGTGCCGCTTGGCCGGCGTCTGACCTGCGTCGTTCCAAGAGCAGGTGAAAAGGAGATGACGCCTCATGCACGTCACACCTTTAGAAGGTGCTGTGTGTCCTGTGTGTGTCCTGTATGTGTGTGTGTGTGTGTGTGTGTGTGTGTGTGTGTGTGTGTGTGTGTGTGTGTGTAAATTCAAGGTCTGGCATGAGAGAATCCTCGAATTTACACCCACATGAGTGAACGCTAACCTGTCAGAAGTCGTAAATTAGCATGATGGTATTAATTTCTCTGAGTGTGTTTGAGGTGGAAAACATGGAACGAAAATTGTTCAGTTGCTTCCAAACGATCCAGATAACAACCAAATCGTGTCTTTTTTGCCTGTTTTTGGCAACATTCTTCAGGGTTGGAGGATAACTCCTCTCCGCCTTCACCGGTTTACCATGAAATGGGAAGCCAAACCTGCTGCAGAGCGCCGCTTCTTCAGGTAAAGATTCTATTTTGGAGAGTCTTTGAAATGGGAGCTCTGCTCTTAAGTTTCGCTCTTGCCGAGACACAGAGAGCAGAGATGAGTCAATTTCATGCCCTGCAGTTTTTCTTTATTTTCCAGCCAACATTTGCATACTCGTCCGTCCTCTTCGGCGCTAGCTTGCACAACACTTTCCACCAGGAGATGAGGGAGCAGGTCCAGCTCATATGCAGTTTAGATCCGTTTCAATTTTGCAATCATTGGATTTTTCAAGTGAAGAGCCACATTTCCAGAACCTATCTGCAGCTCAGCTTTCAGTAGTTTTGTGTGAAATTCATCCGTCCATTTCCTCATAATAATAGAATGAAGAAGAAAAACAGAATGCAACATATTCCAGCAATCATGGAAATGCTGGAAGGATGGAGTGGAACCGATGTGAATGGCTGTCTGGAAGACAGACTGACCCTCGGGGGGATGAGAGATAGTTAAAAAGGGTGTGAACACATCAGGAAAAATAGGTCCTGTACATATTTCTGTTACCAGATGTTTGCTTTCCAGAAGGTCGTCTGGGCTCCAGCTGCCCACCCACTGAAGAGAAGTACGGCCGTGTCTTCTGAACGAAATGCGCAAAGAAAGATCGGTTTTTCCGGAAGTCGAATGGCCCGTAGCGCGCAGCAATGTCGTGTCAGGTCCGTTTGAAGTCCAGGGAAGAGCGTTGAGGGTTGACGTGCGTGTCTGTCTCCTGGCAGTTACGGGGCGTCAGATTCTCCTTCTGTCTTTGGGAGCCATTGAAAAGGGAAGACATTGAAACATCACAGGTCTCTGCTTTGAGAATCCGTCTGGATCTTCTGTCCAAAGCAAAAACACAGCAGTAAGAACTCCGTGTTTAACAGAAGCTCGTATGCTCGTACAAGTTCGCCGTTAACCTTTTTTAATTGCGGAACACGGTGTTCACAATCTCATTGTTTGATAGATAATTGTGGTACTTTGTATTCCTTTGAAGCTCAATGGTACCGTTAGATGGGTTGTTACTCGCACCAACGCTCTTTCTTCTGGTTTGTTCCATTTTTTTCCTATGCGGGAATAGTTGTTTTAGTAGTTAATCCCTGCCCATCCTCCCCCAGCCCACCCGGGACAACAGCAAGGTGTTCCAGGACCAGACAGGAGACGTAATCCCTCCAGTGTGTCCTGGGCCCGTCCTGAGTTCCTCCCGCCAACAGAACATGCCTGAAAGGCCTTCGCAGGGAGACGTCAGGAGGCCCAAAGCACCTCGGCTGGCTGGAGGAGCAGCTGCTCCGCTCCAGCGCCTCTCAGATGTCTGAGCTGCCCACAGATGGTGATCACTGGTGAAGGTCCGAGCAAAGGTTGATCAGTAAACGAGCAATTTGCCCTCCTTTATTAGGCAGAACAGACCAGCGGGGGAGCTGGGATACAGAGGTCGGAAACCTGGAAAATTCCTTGTCGTTCCAATGAATTTGATGGGTTTTAACCCATATTTTTTCTATTGTCAGTCGTTTACTGGTGCCTGCTTTGATGCTAATTGAATTATCTGTAAATGGAAATGTATTTCTAGCACTTTTCCACTAAGGAGAGGCTGCATTTCTCAGCTCAAACATGAATAAAGCAGAGAAAGAGTGGCAGATATGAAAGGCGGCAATGTACCCTCCCATCATTATCATTTAACTTCACTTAGTTATCAGTCAGTCAGCCATTCTGCACCATGAAAGAGAAGCTGAAAAGACACATTTCAGATGGGTTTCCTTTTTTTCATACTGATGCTTTGAGGGCCAAGCACAAGTATTACATTTCCAAAAAATAGCAACCTACAGCCAGCGTTTCATTCCAGACGAGTCCGGGGGCAGAAAATCGCAAAAGTGCACATTGATTTTAATGCCGGCTGTCTGCTAAAGGACGAAAAGTCCAAACATGTAACTCAGAATTATTTATAGTCTGGAAGTTGTTGGACAGATTGAAACAACTTCTCACATAAAAAAGGAACAAACAAGTCATCTAGGTTGCTTTCAAGGGTTTCGTGGTGTTTTTTCTTCTTTTTTTACATTTATTTTTAAGATTCTCAGCCTGCTCTGAAGATTTGGAGCAGCAGGCAACAAAAGAGCATACAAACGGTGTTTAATGCACATATATGTAACCGATGCGTGCACCGACCATCAACAGAGACATGAATGTACGGAGGCACGGTGGCCTGCGTGGATCACTCACACGGATGTGCAGCGTGGCTTCAGGAAGCCTGCTCAGTATTCAGTGTCACAGAGTTGCTCCTGTGTTCATGTTCCAGCCACAGCTGCACAAACAGCGCACGCTTCGCCACGCGTTGGGCTGCATCCCTGAAAAAGGTGAAATTCGCCTAAATTTGTGAGGCGGATGCGTGACAGACGGCGCCGTGTTTATGCACAGGCACACAAAGGTGGCAAAAACACTTCAGGGAACATCTCCTCCAGCCTTACAGAGGTCTTCTTCTTCTTTTTTTTTTTTAAAGACCTGCAGCATTTTTAAACAAAATGAAACTCAATATGCAGAAATCCTTAAAGTTACGGAAGTGAGCAGTTGTTTTCTCAACTGGTGGAGAAATGGACTAAGAAACCAGTTAAGTTCTATTCTAAATAAGAAAAGTCTCTTAAACATACTTTACAACCGGAGTGCAGCATTCTACTGCTTTTCCTTTTTTTTAATGTTTATTATCTTACTTTAGTAATTGTGTGGTGCTGGTGGTGCTGGTGGTGTATTAGAGGGCTTCAGTTTTACTGGCTTCCAAAGTTCATTTGGGTCATGTGAGACGGCTAAATTCAGCATATTCTGAAAAATAGTAGTTTTTGATTGCATAAACACTAACATCAAATTGTATTCACTACTATAAACACAAAGTCATCCTCACACTTTTTGCAGAACAATACACACAGTGATTTGCAAAACACTAAACACACCTGTCTACATTAGACACAGATGTCAATCATGGTGTCACTTTCTTGCAATTCCAAAGCCCTGACTGATAAATTACCACAGCCATTAGCCAACTGGTTAAACACACACATCAGGTGAACAAACACATGATTGGTTTATTGTAGACACAACAATCAGGTTTGAGCGCTATGAAATGCAGCAGCTGAGTTCACTTGCTTTCAATCAAAATGGATGAAGTCAGAGGAAAAGATAAGTAGGAGGAAGACCTGAAGGAAGAGGAGAATGTCTTCTAAGAAGAAGAGAACCAAATTTGACAAAACTTGAAATTCGTGCAACACTAGTTGATCATGTCCTGAACCATCAGCCGCGGCCACGCATTTCACTGAGGCCTTCAGTGACGTCATACTTAATACACCCCATAATACTAATACCATCAATATATCATCGCTGGGGAATCCATACAGAATCACACCTACACAGTACATCACCTTAATATAGGCTAGTCCAGCATTTAAAATCAATAACCTCACATTCACAAATAAGAGTAGGAAAGTAAGATCACAGATACTGTTAAAACTCGAGATAAAACATGATTTTAAGAGATTAGTCAACAAAACTATGTGAGCCTAACAAGTTTGTCGGACAAACTGCGCATTCTCGCCGTTTACATCTACACCAATGAGATGATAGCACAAACTAATGAAAATAAAAGTAAACAGTTTATGTGCATTTGTTTTTGAGAAAATGCGACAGCAAAACAATTGAACATCTTAAGTTGTGACTTCAGTCACAGCTTCGCCAACGCGCCACATAACCTTATTTACATTATAAATTGCAATGTTCAGAAGCTTAGATTTTTTTTAGTATTTTGTCTACTTATTTCGTTAGCACTGATTTAATACTAACGAAATAGAATGACAAAATACATATTAAAAATAAAATGTTTGCACTCACCAACACGGTCTCCTCCACAGCGCCTCCAAACAAATATCCTGCAAACAAAATCCATCCTATTTTCTTTTCTCAAGGTCCGCCTTGACAATGGCGTGGCAAGTAAATCCGCAACTAAATCCACCGATTGATCTCCTGCTGCCATCTTTCAGCCGTCTGAGCTGAGCTCAGCGTGAGTTCCGTTCCGACAGGTGCCGGGTCTCGCTCTCGCGAGATCTGCATGCGCACCTTGTGTCGCAGTCTCGAGATCTGATGGGCTATCGCAACTGACCGTGTCCGTTCTCTCACAGCGCTCCAGGACCTGCTGTTTTGATTCAGCAGGTCGACATGAACAGAACCACGATGAAGAATAATTTTATTTACGTATTTTAAAAAAAACCCACAAACGTTTCTGAGTAAGTTTGGGCCAGCAGAGAAGGCCTTGCAGGGCCTGATGGCCCGCCACTGTGAACCGGATTGACTGATTTTATATGAAGAGAAATAAATCATGTTTTCAATAGTCTGCAGCATTGATTTTGTTTTGTTTTGATTTACCATGTTGTGTCTTTGCAATTTCTCTGCAATTACCTCTCAGTATTCTAATCACTGAGAGGCAGAACTGCCAAAAGTGTTAGATGTTAAGTACAGCAGTGTTTACCTGGTTCAAACAAAATTCAGCCTCCTGAAAAGTGGGTCTTTCATATGGTAACGTGGTGTGTTTCATAAATGTGTATATAGCTTTGACAAGTGTTTCATTTTGCACAGAATCTAGGGTGTTATGCATATTGAGTGCGTGGTTGTGCTATTTGTGTGTAGTGTTTTGCAATTCCAAACCTTGTTCGTGCCGAAGCAACTGTAAAAAAAAACAAACTGTAAGAGCTTTTAGGGAGAAAGGTCAGGTCGGACGGGAAGAACTAGAAAACACGGTGAGATGTTCCGGATTAACAGAGGAACAGGGAGCCGAGTAGTTTGTTTTGGAAGCATCGTTTGTAGGAAATCGAATGTTTGGCAAGTCGTTGGCAGCGTCACGCCTGTGTCTGCGAGTCTACACGTTAATGACATCATCACGGCGGTGCATCACCCTGAGGATGTGGTTTCAGCAGAAACTAACACATTTCATGTAAAAGGACAACAAACAACCTGTCTCTCACCTCATGGAGACTAACCTGCTGACCAGAGCCTGTGCAGGAGGAATGAGAGTCCGACTCCTGATTCTGATGTCCTGCTGTGCTCAGGACGTCTCCACACTTGTCCTGTAAGTTGGATGTGCTGGGATGTTGAGCCATTGCTGAGCAAATTGAATGAGAAAAGGTGTCTCTGCAGACCGGCGGCTTTAAATAGGCGGGCTAACCGTCTGTCAGAACATTTAATAAAGAGTGTCCCCAAACTCATAACTCATTTCTGGAACAGATACAAGCGGCGGGACTGAGTGTCCTCTGTGCTGAAGAGCAGGGAGCTCTGAGGACACCCACACATCCGACCTCTCCAGTGGGACACACTTCTGGGTGGGAGGTGTCCCATCAGAACTGGAGCTGTGCCAGCTGTCCAGCTGCACATTTACATGTCTGATGGTGGTCTTACTGGTCCTGGACTGGTTTGTAATCTCCTGTGGTCTTTTTTTTCTGTTGTTATGAAGGCTCTTTAGCTTAGCTTCACATTTTTGAGTGGGACAGCCATTAAATGTGACACAGAGTGAAACTGATCCTTCAAACGTTGAGACCCTTGAATTTTGCCTCATTCAGCATCGCTTTCGTACACGTCTATATTTCGAGGTGCAAGATCAACCTGCAAAATGAATGAAATGCAATTCAGCCGCAGTAATAATCTGACAACGGGAGGAATGAAGTAGGTGTAAAATATTTAATTCGCACAGGGTTCTGAAGCATTCTCCCCGTCCCCACTGGAGAAAATTGTCTGCGGATGCACATTTACCTCTTTGATACATGATTATTAAACAAAAAAATAGCAACAGTGAGGAGAGACAGAGAAGGGGAGTAATTGAGAGGAGATGATTATAAGGCTGTTCTGGCAAATGGATATCGTGCAACTCGTTCAGCAAATGACATGGAGCCAGTGTAATATTTACTAAATGGTTGAATTAAAGAGGCACTGAATTATTCAAAAAACGGACCAGAGATGCAGAGCGAATGAGCAGGAGGGGTGGGACACAGATGGAGGACAAAAGGGCACAGTAGCGTTGAAAAGTCCTATTACTGAACCACTTCAAATCAGAACGAAAAGCAGGTTCTGGAAGTGGTTCATAAAAAGCAGATATTGGTTCAGACGTTAAATGCTCCATCCCTCGTTTATAAACCCCGCCAACTGTCCACCTTTCTGGACCATCTGAGCACACCAGCACCCCAGCAGACACGGAGGGTCTGACGTTATGTGGAGTCAGACCTACGCAACCGTCTCCTGTCCTGACTGTCTGCTGCTTTCCAGCTGTCTGTCTCTCATTAGCTCTCCTTCCTGTTTCCACTCTGGCTGGAAGCCTGCAAATATTCAATCCAAATTTGCTCTCTCATCACGGTGGCCAGAGTCCCCCCGTGTTTTCTTTGTGTACGCCTGCTAACGCCGCTGGTCGATGCTCCGGCCGTCGCATGTTGGAACATTTCAGTATCGCTGTAATTGTCCCCGTTTAGCTGCTGCGGCTCGGTTCCTCCCACGCCGGTGATGTCCCACTCTTCCATGCCAAATGTAGGCGCTGCCAAGGCTAATAAAATGGCGGCGGCTACATAATTAGCACCCAGGTACGATTGCGGTGCAGCCCACTAAGACGGTGTCCTCCATCCTTCCATCAGTTTCTCCAAGCTATGGCACCAGAGCTGGACCTCGGGGAAACCAAGCCGTGTCTTTGCATTTGTTTTTAGAGGTTAAGAATTTCAGATGTAACATGGAAGTTATCACATGCCTCACACGTGCACGCTCCCGGCGCCTAAGCGGAAGCCAGCTCCGTAATTGCATTTCCTCCCTGCCCGTCTGATTACCAAAAACAACAATTTCAAGATGGAAGGCGTATGCAAATAACGGCGCGCGCACATCTGAGAGGGTTCCTGCATTTCTGTTTGTGTGCATGAGGGACGGAGGGGGGAGATTATCAGATGCCAGCAGAGCTGTGAAAGTGATTGCAGTAGAGAGTGCTGCAAGAGAGGGCACATTAAAAAAAAAAAATTAAAAAAAAAAATCACACAGCAGCAAGAGGAAGCCAGGGCGTTCGCATCTAAACTCCCATTTGTAAACACTTCCTGAGGACTTGTGTAAATAACAAACTCAGGTCAGGCCTTTATTAGGGTGCAAGTGCACGCGTGGAAGGTGCTCAGTGCACAGGCATGCCTTACTCCACCAGGTGGAGACACTTCCAACTAATCAGCATGGAACAGATTTACTTGATCAATCAGTGGATGAAGAGTCGTTAACGTCACCTGTTCTTCTCTAGTTATGAACTTCTCTCTCTCTCTCTCCCTCTCCGACTCTATTACTCACTCTGTAGCTGCACACTGACCTCTGACCCCATCCATTTTGCACCTCTTCAGCGTAGCGATTGCGCGTGTGACACGTCTATTCTCCTGTTTCTGTCCTAACTCTTGCTCGTCGTCCTCCTCCTCCTCCTCCTCCTCCTCCTCCTCTACCACGTCAACCATCCTCATATATCAGCCTGGTCCCTGCTCAAGGTTTTCTCTGCGTTTTTCCCTGCTGCTGTTGCTTGCTCGGGGCTCAGTAACGCACCTAGAACCAGTCCTGACTGACAGATGCAAATAGAATAGATCAGAATAGATTAGATGGCGCAGCAGTAGATTAGCTGCAGCACATTCACACATCATGGTACCTGCATGGTTTTTGCATGAATGTGTGGATAGCGTGCACAAATTAACTCTAATGAGTGATAATACTATAAAAAAATGAACAAGTGCGTAGACTTGGGTTTTCTGCACTGCAGATGGAATCTAAATGTCCTCCCTGCTGCTAATGCAGATCTATTCTATTCAATTTAATAATTCATTTCCAAACCCTCCCCTCTGGTTTGAATGCAGCTTTCTGATAGTAGTTTGGCTTTTGTCTTCGTGTCTCGTTTCATTCTCATTTCCTCAGAATATGATGGAGATCTGACTTGACCCAGGCGTGCATGTGTGCATGTGTGCATGTGTGTGTGTGTATGTACATATGTGTCGGTACCCTCTGTCTTCTCTGTCACAGGTCACACACCCTCGAAACCTTGTCTCTGTTGTTCCTTTGGTGGCTGCCTTGTTAAACACACTTTATAGGTGCTGGCTTCAGTGGGGATAATGAGCGCAGGTCAATTAGGAGGGGCGATAACAAGGAGAAGTGTGACACCTGGGGGCCGCTTGACTGTAATGAGACATTCATGGAGGGGAAAAAGAGGAGTGGGAAATGGGCCCCATGTGCAGCACCAACATGTTGTTGTGCGTTTATTTGCAGAACAAATTTACAAATCTGGTGTTTATTTCTGCCTTCCTGGCGCTGTAGAATAACCATGGATCGTCTGCATAAGTCTTCATCAAAGCTTCAAAGGAATATCCCCTCAGCATGAAAGCAAAAACACCCCAGTGCACTAGTGCAACAGACAGGCCTCATGATGAGCTCTGCATGTTGGATTTGCCTGAGGGGACCCTGCTCATTCCATAAACATGTCATATACTGTAACATTAATCCTGCAAAAATAACCTTCTCACAGGAAACATCCTGTAATTGTTCTTTAAAACCACAACGGCGAGCGCTCCTGCATGTGAGCAAACCTTGACTACATGAATATATATTATTTATAAAGTCTGTGAATGTGAAATGCTTCCCTCCAGATGTATTTATTGAAGGGAAAATGTGCAAGAGTCTGGAATGTGCTGAATCCTGGAGAAATGTGGTGCATGTAGACGACACCCAGCCAGTTCCTGCAGGGCAGAATTGAAACGTTCACATCTCCGACATCATTATTGCATCTCTGGTGTGACTATTAGACACATTACTCCTCTCTTTGCCAAGTCTGGGGAAATTTAAAAAAAAAACCAAAAAAAAAAACTGGCAGCGGGACTCTTTCAGAACTCTCTGTTGCCCCCATATTGTTTTCCTGGCCTGAGCTGGAGGATTGGCAGCGCTGCACTCACGGACGCGGCCGTCGCATCCGATACGTGTCGGACAATAATTGCACCATCTTTTATCCAACCGGACACGGCGGGGGTTGCGCTTAATTGTTTTTTGGTGCAGAAGTTTGGTCCGTGCAAGTGCCAGCGTGCCAGATGGACACGGCGGCCGGCGCACTTCCAGTTCAGCTTAATGATGCTTATCTGAGACAGGAAGCAACCACACAGATGCAGGAGCCACACGGGGATGTTCACGCAGCATAATCATCATTCACAAGAGCGCTTTGTGTCCCCTCCAAAACCACCGGCTTTATTATTTTAGTAGTCAAAGTTTAAGGATTTTGTTAATTCCATTTTTTTTGCTCCAATTTCACCTGATTTTCGGCTTTAAATGTCAAAACACGATGATCTCACTTGTTGTTGATTTTTGTCTCCAGTAAAAATCATCTACAAGCGCCAGGCTGGAGTAACCTGGTCTCCGTGGTGATTTACACTCCAAAGTTTTCGCTCTCGCTTTCATCAGTTTGCCTTCCTGAGGCTGCTGGCAGCTGAGGAGGCAACAGCAGTCTCAGCCGTCATGGCTGACACCGGGACTCCACGTCGTCTTCCTCTAGTTCTGCATCAACATTCTGGGTGTGTTGCTCGTGTCCTTATTTTCAATCACATCTTCTCTTTCCTGTTCATTCCTTCTGATCTCCTTCCAATCATCTTCACCGACTAGAGGAAATGATTTAGCCACGTTGCTGTGAGAAACCAATCAACGAGCAGTTTCAGAGGGGTGATCTTCAGATGGTATGTTCCACCTGAGCTGAAGTTTCCCCATTTTCCTGATTGATGCATTCAATTTTTAGCATATTTACAGCTTCTGAGTAAAACTAATGAAAGTAATCCAAAAGGGAAAAAATATTTGGAGTTTTTTTCCAGACCCCCTCCTGAGATTTGTTTGTGGTTTCAAATTTCACTTTTTGAATATATTTTGTAAGTGAGGTCACTCTGCCGGGACGAGGTTAATAAATGCTCCAGCGATCAGCCCCGACAGCAGGCTGGTCCGATCACGCTTTGGCTGTGATCAATGGTAGAAGGTCACACACAC
>BJFM01003723.1:0-23439 GCA_016586285.1 Arothron firmamentum | reverse complement strand
GAGAGAGGGAGCGAGTCTCCGGGCGGCTGACGGGCACATTGGAAAGCAGTGACTGGTCCCACGCCGCCAGCCTGGATGAGGGTGAGAAGAAGAACCGCACTGCATGTGATTTGTGTCCGGGAGGGTCCGGGGCAGCTCGGATCTGTGTGGGTCCTCTAGGCGCTGCGCGACATGGTCAAAGTCTGCAGAAGAGGGAGGACGGGACACGACTTGTAAAATCGCCCACATGCACTGGATCAATTGCTGGATTTGGGAACCGATTACGCTGAAGGGGGGTTGGGGATCCTTGGTGGCTGCCGGAGGATGGAGTGGTGTAGCCGGGGTTGAGACCCTAACTTCAGGCCACGTTACCTTTCTTATTCCTGAACAACTCGCCCCCTTCTCTCGGACACATGCAGGCCAAAAAACGTTACCTGATCCTGCTCTCCGCCAGTGCGTGTCTAGCGCTGCTCTTTTACCTCGGTGGAGTTCAACTTCCAGCGGCAAGCAGGAGCCGGCATGACCGCAGCCGCAGCGGGCACCGACCCGAGCAGCCGTGGCCCCACTTCTCGGACCCTTTACACCTCTTCATGCCCTGGGATCAGAGCGACACCGAGGAGTACAACCTGCACATTTCCCCGAGACAGAAGCGGGACATCAGCACGAGTGTTTACAAAAGCAAGCGGTGCCGGATGCACTCCTGCTTCGACTTCTCCCAGTGCCAGAAGAACGGATTCAAAGTTTACGTTTACCCGCAGCAGAAAGGCGAGAAGATCTCAGAGAGTTATCAGAATATTCTATCCACAATTGAGGGGTCCAGATTTTACACCTCAGACCCTGGACAAGCGTGTCTTTTCGTCCTAAGTTTGGACACTCTGGACCGGGACCAGCTGTCCCCGCAATACGTGCACAACATGAAAACCAAGGTGCAGAACCTGCCTCTGTGGAACGACGGCAGGAACCATCTCATCTTTAACCTGTACTCGGGAACGTGGCCGGACTACACGGAAGACCTGGGCTTTGACATCGGTCAGGCCATGCTGGCCAAAGCCAGCATCAGCACCGAGAACTTCCGACCCAACTTTGACGTTTCCATCCCCCTCTTCTCCAAGGAGCATCCGAGGACGGGCGGAGAGAGGGGGTACCTCAAGTACAACTCCATCCCGCCTTTCAGAAAGTACATGCTGGTGTTCAAGGGGAAGCGCTACCTGACGGGCATCGGTTCGGACACCAGGAATGCCTTACACCACGTCCACAACGCGGAGGACGTGGTGCTGCTCACCACCTGCAAGCACGGGAAAGACTGGCAGAAGCACAAGGACGCGCGGTGCGACAAGGACAACGCGGAGTATGACAAGTGAGTTGGGCTTCTGGGGGCTTCCTCGGGCAGGGCGGCGGAGGTTGGAGGTGGCGGGTGGACTTTTACGCACCGACCGCCGCTCTCAGCCAGCAGGCGCGCGTCTTTTCTCACGCTGTGACGCGCAGCGTGTGTTCGCGGACGTGGGGGCTTCTTCCTCCACCAGCGGTGTTCTGACCTCTCTGACTGTCAGCAGTGAAACAGTAAAAACCGACTTTAAAACGTAGATGTCAGAAAAGCAACAACGTGCGCTCTAAGTGCCCGCAATTGCTCAGTCATTTGCATGAAGTGCAAGTGAGTACAATGTGAGTTAACAGTTCAGCTTTTTAGTATATATTATATGATTAAAAGCGACTGCAGTTTTGCAGCCAAATTGAGCTTATTAATTTAATAGTGTTCGAGGTAGCTGGATACTCAGATTTCTCTAGCAGAAAGGATTATTTTGTTTTTATAATCACTTTGGAAATAGTCTGTTGAACACTGCACTGCTGGGTTCATTTATTGGCTCCGGGACTTGTGCCTTGGATGTCTGTTTTGGGGGGTGGTAGCCAGAGATTGTTAGAGATTTGGTTCTTCAGATCTAATTTAAGCGCGTGCTACTCCACACATTGACTTCGTGTTTTGATATTTAAAGAGCTGGGGGTTTTTTTTTTACTGCCACACTTGTGAGGACTCTGTCTCCTCAAACACAGTCCACCACCGGTTGTGTTTGTGCTACTTTCCATCACTGCCGTTAAAAGGGAAAGCAGGTGGAAATAACAACATATCTCCTGCCGCAGACACTTTTACGTCTTTCTCTTTGACTGGGCTTTACCCTCCAATCCACCTCTCCCTCCAAAAGATCTCCAGTCAGTCTATTAGCTCCTTGGACTCCCCCTCCTTCACTTTTCTCTGTTCCTAGAAAGGAATTCATCCCCCGCCGCCTGCCTGCCTCCCTCCGTGTGAGCGCTGCAGCCTGCACCAGGATCTGCAGCGACACGTTTGCTTTGCAGCCTGTGCTCGCTGCAAATTGAGTGAAAGTTGATTGTAGGGGGGGGTTTTGTGAAATTGGGGTTGACCTTGTCATGACAAGGTTTCTGTGATAAAGGGGAACATGCGCAAAAGCTACTTAGACAGGCTGCATCTTTATTATGAGGGGATTTACTGTGAATAAATCCATCATAGGGGCTTAATTATCACCTCTCTTTCTAGGAGTTGGCACCACCTTTTCCGACTAAGCCCTCAGGTACACTTAATTACCTCTAATTTAGGAGGAATCCGTTTCATCAAGGTGGTAATTAATTCTCCCCCCATGGGATCAACAAGTGTACATGAATGCTTGGTATGTTTTAATATTGTGGACTGCATTTGATGTTTACGTAATGGATTACACGCTGTCAGCTTCACTTTTCTGTGAGTGACATCGGTGCTGTGCACATTTATCAACCCGTGCCTTCTGCAAAGCCTGGATAAACCCGAGCATGTGATAACAGCGCTTGTCGACATTGTTCCATGTACATGTGGAGGTTAAGGCAAAGGCCATGCTTTGACAGTCCCCCTGCACACGTTTCCATGGGATCCGTCAGAAAGCAGAGGAGCAGGGGGGGAAAGTAAAGAAGCCTCTTTTTCCAAACACGTGTTGCCAAGTTGAGAGAGGAAGTCTGTCTCCCTGAACTTGGCGTGAACCTCCAGCAGCACCTTATGTACACGCTGATAATGCCCTCAAAAAGGGAGCACTGACATAAGCTCACAAGTGAGCACTTGTCTGTCCATTTGTCGTCGTCCCCGTCTCTCCCTCTGAACCTCTACCACCCCCCCTCCCCTCTGGATGACTTACGCTCAGTGTCACCTGGAGAGAGACATGTCCTCCATTATCAGACCTTCTGAATGTCCCGCTTCCGTTGGACAGAGATGTGGAGAAATCGGGGTAAACGGTGTAAAAAGACCTGTTGAAAGTCGGGACTTGTGATCGTGGTACTTGGGACACATGTTCAACCGGGGTTACAGGGTCAAGGGTCAGTTAGCCTTTAGTTTGCTTTAATGTTGCTAGGCTGCAGTGTTGGTGTAGGTCTGGCCACGGCGTCTTCGGGAAGATCGCAGCATGGAGACCAGGACCCAAAAAAGGAAAAAAAGAAAGCTAATTTTCCTAATGGCTCATGAATTTACTTATGCATTTAATTTTGTTCACAGACTCACATTTCCCATCTGGAAGGTCCTGGCAGGATGTCTCAGTAACAACATTACCTTCCTGATTTTTACTAAGATTTTACAGTTTACTCGAGGCTCCTGGCAACACAGTGAAACCAATACCTGTAATGGCTTTTTAACCATTCTGATTCAACTTTAAATCTTGTCAGCGTGGCCTTTCCTTCACCTAACGTAAGGCTGTGACATAGCTGTCAATGGTCGGGTCTATATGCAGCCTGCCGGAGTTTCCACAGGCAGCGATGCCTCGTGGGGAGACGCTGCCTTGCAGACTCAGGAATGCGCACGCGTCTCAGAGCAGCTGCTGGTGGATCAGCAGGCAGCGCTGGAAATATCTGTCCCTACCTGGATGTTCTGCAAGTTGACGTGTCTGGTCTAAGTTGCTTCATCACACCACATTCATTCATCCACTCACGCTCACCCATGAAAACATGCTTTCCCAGAGCCAAAGCTGCAGAGGTGTATCAGGGCTGGTCTTGCCTCTTGACCTTTGAACCTGTTGCCTTTCATAGGAATGCAGTGGCCAGAGGGCAGCTTGCAGCGGAGATGCCTGAACCAGCTCCCACCAACACAGCAGTCGTGTTTTCGTTTCATCAATTTTCTTGATTGGATGCAACGGCTTTCAGTTGAATCCACTCTCGTCCACTCCAGCAGCCAAACCCTGATGAGGGATCCATTATCCACGAGGTTCTCCTGGCAATTATCCCACGTGTGGAATCTGAAATGAAAATGAAGCTTTTGTCAAGTTACCCACATCAATATTACCACAAAGTCTCACATTAAATGCAGGAATGTTAATGTTGTGCTGACGCCCACTCGACTCACAGGCTATAGATTGTTTCTATTTTAGTCATTTCTGGCTGAGTTCTTTTGTATTTAATAGGAAGCCAAATTTTGTGTTTTGCCACTTCCTTGTTTCACTTTTGAATCCCTTAAGTGTGGAAGTTTTGTATTTTACTGTGTTGCAAAGTCTAGCTTTGGAGGTCTTTCCTCTCTGCATGGTGACATGTGCTACCATCTGTAGCCCAACATTATATTTAGCATGTGAGCGTAAGTGCTTCCTTTCCTACCAGGCAGGAGATTATCCTGCTAAAATCACAACGATAGCCTCTTTTACTATCGTGTGCGGGGTGCTTAATGCAAGTCAATATTGCTATAAAGTGTTCCATTAAAGTCTGGCTGCACATATTCCTGCACTCACCGTTAAGCTTTTGTCTGAAGAATGGCTGCGTCATCATCCCCCCATTTAATACTTAACCAGCTTTGTGGGCTCTTATTGACTTTGCACTTTACCTACTTCACATTCAGCTGTCGTTCAAGGTCAGCAGCCAGCGGAGCGGGAGATTCCGACAGACACAGGAAACGTGCAGGGAGAAAGGGTGTAAAAGCGTAAATATTAAACAGAAATCCGCTCCATTTTGCTTCATTTGTCGAGATGAAGTTGAACACGGTTCTTGTGGAGCCACATGGAATCATCTTGTGTCCCCTCCACTGCTGAAGGGCCATTCCTGCATTAATCAGAGTAAAAGGAATGTAAAAGGTCCACAGAATGCAGAGTATGATGTTGAAACGTGGAGACGGTGTTGGTGATGACTTGGCTGCATTTTTATTCTATCATCAGCTGCATTTTCCCCCACTTGGATCATTTCCCAGAGACGTTCGACGCCGGGAAGTCGATTTTTTTCTCTCTCTCTTTTTTTTTTTTTGCCAGCAAAAGTTTTATTCCTGTCAGAAAACAGGGCAGGGATTTCTGACCAGCTTCCCGTAGAGAAAGCTCATCAGCTCCATCTTATCTCAGTTAAACATCACTCTGCTGAGAAAGGCCTGACACTCCTCCGCTTGCGGAGCGTTGCCGTGCAGAGGGACTCTGCATCAGGCGGAAACCTTTTTGGCAGAGCGTGTCACGCTCCCCAGGTCGGTGCTGTTTGTTTTTCTGTAGGCAGATTAATAAATCATGAATATTTTATGATTGCCTGCTCTGGCTCAGATAGAGCAGCCGGCTTGATGGAGAATATTAATGTTGTAGAGGTTAAATCCGAATGAGCTGCACCTTAATTAGGACTGTGATATTTTGGCAGATTTAATCCCCTAAACTTGATTAACCCTCTGCTTGTTGTTCATGGACCTTATCAGCTATCTACCAGCCTGTCAGCCCTTAAACATTCTCTGTCTGCATCCTCAGTCCCGTCTCATGTTAGAAGTCTAGTTTTTGTGCTTCGGTTCATTCATTCGCTTTAAAAGTCTAATTCAGGCAGATGAGCGGCGTGTGATATATGAAAATGAGAGTCAGTCATGGAACAAGGCCTTAATAATGCTCTGATGTTTGGTTTCTGCTGTAATATATTTAATAGAGATCCTTAATCTGAGCGTGTCTTAATTGTATAAACACTCATTATTACGACTTATTTATGATCATTTTTACTGTGAGCAGATTTGCAGTTGTTTATTTCAGAAGCCTGGCAATAATTTGCCCGTTGACAGTTCATTTCTATTTAAAAAAAAGAAAGAAAGAAAGAAAGAAATCAGATGATTACTGAGTCTGCAGACAGTTGTCAACTTAATGTGATTGTGGAAGGTCTTCTAATCCCAGATGATTCCTGGGTTTTGGGTTTGTGGTCTTCAGCCACCAGTTTTTGCCGTCTGCTGCTCATCCCTCCATTGTCTATTTTTTTTGTCTGTCTACATTTCCTGGTGTCATCCCTGTGTTTGGGTCTTTGTCTGCGTCTGTGGGTGTCTGAACACCAGCGTGTGTGTGTGTGTGTGCGTGTGTGTGTGTGTGTGTAGGTGCACGCTGGACTGAGGTCACAACCCTGCTGTCTGTCCCCTTAGCGGGTGATGAAGCCAGAGCCTGCTCGCTGACCCACATTCATTGAAGGATTACCAGCGCAGCCAAGCCGCCCCTGGCCTCAAGGGGGTGGCGGCGCTGTGGGGTGGGGGTGGGTGGGGGGGTAGAATGAGCGTGGACATGAACTCATCGTATGCATCTAAATAGGTTGAACCGTATAGTGCTCTGTGGAATTTGCCAGGCTCATTCTCTCTCAGGATGACAATATTACCATATTTTTTAGACTATACTGTAATTCATAAGTATAAGTCGCATTTTTGGGGGGGAAACATATTTTACAAAATCTAAGATCAACAACAGACGTTTCATCTGGAAAGGCAAGTTATAATAATAACAATAGAATATAGAACAACAGGCTGAATAGTTGTCAGCTATGATAACGCAACACATTAACAGTTATTCAGCTACACAATAGCATAGAGAACATACGTTGGAGGCTGAAAAGACAATTAACATAACAAGCTTGTGACTCCAACAAGCTAGTTACTGTTAGCAAGTTTACCAAAATCTCCATCTAATTCCACATCACTGAATCCATTCAATTCTTCATCCTCGGTGAAGAGGATTTTCTTTTGGGGGCATTTGTGTTCAGTCTTTCTCAGTTGTCTTTAACTTTATGTTTAAATTAATTTTCAGTGGTACAGGAGTAGCACATACTGGTAGTTGTCACAAGCCCAGAGCGCCCCCTCGCTGCTGTAGGTAATATTTACTCCTTGGTCCTGTCGGTCAGTGTGAATTAACATAATTTTAATATATAAAAGTTGCACCTGAGTATAAGTCGCAGGACCAGCCAATCTATGAACACAAGTGAGACTTATATTCCTGAAAATACGGTAGTTGTTTCTGTAGTTCTGTCCCTGAAGTCATTCCTTCCATTGGGAGGTTTATTCTTCCAATGGCAGCAGCGGCTGACAGAGTAGCGGGACGTCAGCGCGCCTGCCATCCCGCAGCCCTTCAGAACGCACATGAATGTAGCCCAGTGGTTCCCAGGCGGTGTGTCTAAACCTGGAAATCTTTTCCCTTTGGTTGCTCTTCTGCTGCCTGACGCGTCCTCGTCAAGTCTTCAGGTGCTGCAGAAAGTTAGCCGGCAGGTTCCGGGAGACTTGAACAGCCCGGAACAGAAAGAAGCTGCACCTCTGCTGGTTGTCCAATTAGACCAGAGAGTAAAACGAGCTGCCAGGCTGGAGCTTAGCTGGCGAGGCCCCACACATGACGGGCTCCTCAGGAAACTCACCTCTCAGAAGGAATGAAAGGAGCGACATGGTGGCTGTCTTCCGGTTGTAGCGAGCGCCGCTACTTGTGCGCGCTGTCAGGCCTTGGCAGGGAGCGCTTGTGCGAGGCAGGGGGCGTGCTGAGACGGGGCAGAGCCTCCTTGAAAGCACCTTCCCTGCTTTCACAGCTGCTGCGCTGCGCCGGCCATCAGCTCGGTCCTTCAGCAGTAAGTGCACCGACATCTGAGCGTTTTCTCTTTTACTGCCGCAATATGAGCCGAGCCTGAAGTGGAGTTTCATCCTCTTTCTTCTTATCCTCCTCTTCAGCGTACGTTCTGATGTGTTTCTTTTATTGTGACCTGTCCGTGCGGTTATTCTCAGTTCATCGCGGAAAAAAGCTGCTCTTTCTCTCAGTGAAAGCAGCTGGTGGTGAAGGCTACATCCACACACACTTTTCCTCCAGAATGCCAGAAAATGATTACAAAAAATAGATAATATTCTCAAATAACTTGTGTCCTGATCTCAGTCAGCTGTGAGGGAGGTGAAGTGCTTTGTCATCATTTATCAAAGTAGTGCAGAAGTTTATTCTAGAATTGAATTTTATTTCAATGTGCAGAAACAGTTTTTTGATTCCTGTTTTTCTCCATTGAAACAAAGTCTTTTTTCATTCCGTTGCCTTTTATCTGCTGCTCTTTCCAAGTCAGCAGCACATTAGTGACCCCGCTGATGGCTCCCCTCTCCTCGTTTGTCTAGTTGAGTGGACACTGGTTTCACTGGGAGAGAATCAGCCTGTAGTTATACGACTGTTATCTTTAAGTGCGTGAAAGCGGAGGTGGGGGGTCTGCCTCTGGTCCCAGCGCTCCCGGGGATTTATCCCTCTTCCTGAATGACTCCCAGCCTGTGGAGCACCTGACCATAGTTATTTCATCAATGAGGAGCAGTGGGCCGAAACTCTGGCCTAGATATCGCTCTCT
The DNA here is from genome assembly GCA_016586285.1 of Arothron firmamentum. Taxonomy (NCBI): domain Eukaryota; kingdom Metazoa; phylum Chordata; class Actinopteri; order Tetraodontiformes; family Tetraodontidae; genus Arothron; species Arothron firmamentum. The sequence continues at coordinate 14,889 of BJFM01003723.1, read as the reverse complement.
CTCTCTCTCTCTCTCTCTCTCTCTCTCTCTCTCTCTCTCTCTCTCACTTACACACACACACACACACACACTTGCAGTTAACATAGTTAAGCAATGCAAGAGGACAGGGAGTAGTATGGTAGTCGGCTTTAACTGCAGCCTTCATGGTCCCGATAGGCCACTCAGCAAAGACCAACCGTGGGCACATCAGTGGGACATCAGATCATTGACATCAGCCTCAGGCCGACCTGCCTGGTTCAGTTCTCACCACCGTGAGAGCGAAAACAAACACTCGGGCCCTCTGCTGGTATTCATATTCAAATAGTAATTGGGGGGGAAAAGGGGTAAATTGAGTAAGGGCAAAGGAGAGGTGGTCGAGTTGGGAGGAGACGAGGGAGTTGAAGAGGGCAAGAGCTTAAAAAAAAAGCATTATGTCACTAAAGAATGTGTGATGGCTCGCTGTTGAAGGGGCCAAGGCTTGAACGAGAGAAAGAGGGTTTTGTTGGAGAAGATCTGGCTGATGGAAAGGCTCTTTTTCCTGTCTGGCCAATCAGGCTTTATGGCTGTGTTTGACTTCCACTTTGGAGAGTAAAGGTTTGGGGCTGGCCCCAAGGCCCTCAAGGGTGCTCTGCTGTGCTAAGCTTTGGTATCTTACAAGACGGGGACACTTGTGCCTCCTTGACAGCCTCAATACCTGCCTTCTCATCAAACCCGTGCCTGTCTGCACCACCAAGGCTGTTGGTCCACTTCAGTTCAAGTCAGGACAGCCTTGATCCTACTTGCACCTCCACACTTGGGTGTTCAGATTGGAGGTTGATTATTTAAATTGCACGCAACAAATTCACAAATAGGACCCCGGCCCTGTGTTGTTTTTCTTTTTCTGCTCACATTTTGTCACTGTAACATAAGTGGACAGGATCAATGTTTTGCCAGGTGAAAATGAGACATCATGGAGTCACAGCGGCGCATCGGTTTGCACTGCTTTCAGCCGCTTCCAGCGTTGTGCAGATGATTTCATCCAGTTTCTGTTTACATGTTGGGCTGCATCCCAACCTTTTTGAGAATAAGACTGCAGATTTGTTGGCGCGTTGAAGATCAGCCGCGTATTCAAGCCTAGAAAGCATCTGGTCTCACCACGGAGACTCTGCATGCCCGTGGCGAGGGGGCGTGGTCAACATCAGGAAAGAATTGTATCGCTTGGTCTCTTTTTTCCAAGGTTTCACTGACATTTTGTTAGCTCTTGTTGTATGTTGTGTGTTTATAAGAGGGGCTCCCTTTCACGTCAAGAAGGAATCCATGCTTAATTTCTGGGGGAGCAGCTGCTGGAGAAAAAGCAAGGCCACGCCCCTTCACCATTTCTGCAGCCTCTTCGTTCTTCTTCTCTGGTTTCCCTGCTGAACAGGCCCACACGATGCATTGGTCAGACTTTTCATCCTGTCGTTTCATCCTGTTGTTTTCATCCAACTGCAGCCCAGCTAAGCAAAAAAAAAAAAGATGAATAAGCGCGGAAAGAGTGGAGAAAACCAGGGATTCTTGTCAAGAATCTGAGCCACTAATGACGGCGCCTTGTCTCCCAAGCGTCTTCACCGCTCACTCATCCGATGTGACGTTCCTCCTGTCTGGAGTCGGGCGCAGAGCAGAACTGGATGCAAGATGTGGCTCCAACTTTGCAAAACTGGAACATCTAAGGCTGATGATGGTATTCCATGATTAGAAACACACACTTTCCCTCTTTGTTTTTTTAATTTTTTAATTCAGCATCCTGATTAAGCCGACGGACCTTGATCTTTTGTGCAGTAATCGCATTATTTGCTTGTGACAGAACATTAAACTCGAGTGGATCAGCAACCAGATGTGTGCAGAGGTGAACCAATGGTCATTAATCACCTGGGTGACCAAACAAAAACAGACACAGAAAGATGGTTGCACTTTTCCTTCTCTGTAGCTGTTCTTAATTTGCAGGAAAGTTTAATTTAGCCATGATTTTTTTTTTTATCAGTAATTTATGCTGTTGTCACATTAAACTGCTAGTAACTGAACCCAATTAAAGACCTTTAAACATGAGATTTTAAAAGATTTGACTCACAATTGTGTTGCCTCCAAAAAAAAAAAAAATCATGTAGCAGCTCTTGAAGAAGCCCCCAAGACTTCTGATCAGGCAGCAGGACGTGTCTTCACAGCAGCCACTGACCAGAGTGGGTTTTCTTGCCTTCGATTTCCAGAACAGCTCGGAGCGATGTTGGGCTCGTCCTCTGATGTTTCCACGCTCTGTCCCGGTTATTTAGCCGTGTGTGTATGTTGTCTTTGGTGCGCACAGGAGGAGACTGCTTGCTGTCAGAGTCCGTTTGCTGCGTCGTCAGTGAGGGGACAGAAGTCCAGACAAGTGTGGGTTACATTTGCGCTGCAGCCTGAGCGGTGTGTATTCAGTGGAGCGTTTGCATACGTGTGTGTGTGTGTGTGTGTGCGTTGCTCTGCTCCTGCTGCGCCTCGATCGTGCGTCCCTTTATATCCCCGTTTCTCCTGCCTTCTTCAGTGAATGTTTTGCGTCTCACGCCTTGAGGCAACTCTCCAACTCTTCGTCTCTGTCCACACACACACTCACACACACACTCACACACACACTCACTCACTCTTTTCCCTCCCTTGCACATACTCAACAGCAGCATCTTGTTTGGACGAAACCCGGCACTAACTCTAACTGTGGCCGTTCAAGTGGAACACCCAGAAGCTACAAAACATGAATAATGTATTAGCGGGAGGACTTTTTACTCTCTCGTTTTATTTGCTCTTCATATTAAATCGCTGTGCTGCACAGCCTCCTCGTCCTCTCCCAGACCTCACCTGTGTTTCCACCACACAGCACCAAGCCGAGCATCTTTCTCTCCTTTCCGAGTTTCTTTCTTTTTTAATCCGGTTCTTTTTTTAGGCTCAACACTGGCTGACTTTTCCCCGCACAGTCTTGGGAGCAGAGCAGATCCATTATTCAATAAATTGCATTTAATGTTAAGTATGAAGCGAGACCAAATCATCCTCAAAGCCCACGGCATCTCTGCATGCTGATAAGCTTTTTCCGAGGATGAAACATTTTTTGGAGGGTGGCACATGGGGACTGGCATGGATGGACCACGTCTCCCGGAAAGATACGCTGAGTCCCTTTTGATCTATCTGTTTTTGTGCCTTTTGTTCTTCGGAGCCTCTAGGAAATTCAGATTGTCAACATTGCAAAACGTTCTCACGGAATCAGTCAAACTCCCAACATTCTGTGGGAACCTGGAGATTTCCGTTTTACGAGACTCGTCTGCAAACCATCAGACCCTAAAGCCATTTCCTTGATTGTGGCTGGGAAAATGCAGATGCGCCGCACGAGTGTGTCGCCTTCACGAGGACAGGGCTGAATTCACACTGATGTCACTGCTTCCCTCAGTCGCCACGTTTCTGCCAGAGAGTGCACCTCCACAGCAGCTGTTCATGATGGCGCGGCACAGCATGAACATGCTATCCACATGTCCTTCAGAGGACAGGTGCCTTCACCTGTAGCAGTCCTGTAGGCCAGGACTGAGCATTGCTGGTACTGGAGGCAGATAACTTCCCAAAACCTTACAAGCTGTTCTCAACAGATTCTAGCCATGATTTCATTCCAGGATGTGACTCAGACTGTCCTCCCTGTTGTTTGTGTGTGTGTGTGTGTGTGTGTGTGTGTGTGTGTGTGTGTGTGTGTGTGTGTGTGTATAGTTTTTATAATATACGCTTCCCTTTGTGAGATGTAACATCTGCATGTCAGTGTTTTCAGGAGTGCATTTAGTGTTTTCAGTATCTTAAGTGTGTAATGTTGTGGAAATGCATGTGATTAGAAATCAAAGCGTGAATAACAAACCAAACTGCTGATCAAACACGCTGTGAGTATCAGACCTGCTCGCTGCGCCCCACAAGCAGCAGAAAATATGTGTCAACAGTGATTGGAGATGCCGTCAGCCTTTCATCCTGGTCTAAGACCGATGAAATATGTAGTTATTCATTAAAACTGCTTTGATTCCAGCATTTGGAAGTTCTCACTTTCCAAGCTGATCAAAGTCCAAGACTAAAATCTGTTCCTCCCATTTTCCTTTAATTTATCATTGCTGCTCACCTGCTTTACACCAAGTTGTCATCATCAATCAAGTAATCTCTATTTTTTCTGCACCACATTGAGGAATCCTACTTAAAAATATTCGTTCCATTTCCTTGTATTATTTTGCACAGAGTACTTTTCATTTAACAGCTTCCTCTCTGAGAGTGGGAAGTTAATGTGTGACTTGTTTACGTGCGAGCTAAGGTTAGCGTCATTGGTTTTATTTTAAAGCATGCGTGAAGTGTTGAATTGTGTGAAGATTGGTTTATCTGCTACAGCCATGTAGTAAAACTGCTTCCAGTTAATGAATATCAGGAAGGCCATCCCATTCTAACCTCCTGAAAGCTCACGCGTCAGGCTGTCAATGCCTGTTCTTGTGCTGCTGCTGCTGCTGCTTCCGCATGGATGGATGCACGTGTGCATGTACACAAACTAAACACGAGGCTGGAAAACTGGGCTGCAGAGTCTACGAGCAAAGCTGCAGCCAGAAAGTGCATGTGGTCGAAAAGTGAAGATCTGTTCTTAAAAGAAGAAGATACTTTACTTTAGTTACTCTGTACTCTGTAGTGCTAGTCTGAGCAAGTTGCTGTCAATACATGCACAAGTAAAAACACATTTTGATATAGAAACATAAATGCACTGTATATTAACAAGTAATAATAATAATAATTCCTAATACTCTATCTGTGTATTACCCTGGCCCATTATTGGTTCCAGTAATCAATATTTCTTGATAATCACAATTAAATTGTGGAAATAATTATGGAAGTCAGAATACCAAGAAAATAAATGACATTGTGAGTTTTTCATGTCATGTTGAAGCATATTTGAATCCCATTTTTAAGGAAATGTAACAACAAGAAACAACTAGGCAATTAGCAACTAACAGCTGCCAAAGAGCAAATTAAGCTTTGAAAGCGTGGCGTTAATGGATCATGTAACGGCCATTTGAAGGACTTGGCCATTCATGAATCCTCATGCTAGCGACGTATCACTGGACGCTACGACGGTAAAATGTGTCACGTCAGTGCTGTTTGCGTCTCTCAGGCCTCATTCAGACCAAATGAAGCGTCACAGAACACTGGCCATCCCTGTGAGTGAGGGAAGGACTTAAGATTCCAGCCGCTGATGGACAGCGATTCCTGCAACAAAAGGACGGATGTTGGTATGTCAGCCAGGGGCTGTATATGAGCCGTGCATTATGATGGATAAACAGCCGTTTAGAAGCTTTGAGCAAGGCCAGGCTCTCCTGTGTGCTGGCATCTGTATATTTTGTATTTATATCACATCTGTATATTTTATATTTTATATTTAGATTTATATTATATTGTAAATTGTCTTGCTATCCAATTGCTGCTGGATCCTTAATTTCCCTGAGGGAGTCTTCCCAAGGGATTAATAAAGTTCATCCTTATCCTTATCCCTTATCCTCCTCTACAGGATCTGTCAAACACCTTGCTGAGAAGAAGCTTCATTTTTGGATTTATTGGCAACTGTTGCTACTGTTGTCAGTTTAAACCCAAATCCACTGAAACCACCCACAAAGTTGTGTTCACCTAAAAATCCGGGACACAGACCGTGGGTCCAGATTGATCTTTTGGTGGATCCTCAATTCTTAATGTTGACACTGACCTTTTTTGGTCATGAGAGTTGAAAGGGAAGCTTGTCATTTTTTCACACAATTTGCCCAAAACACACGCACAGGCATTCAGAACTCTGCCAGATTCTCAGGGTTTATGCTTTGCTGCTTAGTTCCCCTGAAAAACATTGTCCTGCCAAGAGACTGGCACCAGCAGGGTGGAGAAATAAATTGCCATGGATGGAGAATTCTTTTCTGGAAGAGTCACCGCTCTCATGCCTCAGGCCGGAAACCAGGCATTTTCCATCTGAAGTTCAGGAAACCATTTTAGACTGCTCTCACAAGTCGTCCTCCTCCCCCATGCTCCCACACAACGGCGTGCTAATGGCCAGGGAAGCTGCTGTTGGATTGGTCCGCAGGACTCTAATGACTTTACACACTTCAGTGCCAGATGTTTGTGAAGGCTGAGGGTTCATGCAGCTTGTCCAGGATGACCACAGCTCCACAACAGGGAGCAGAACTCCTTCATTTTTAAATCTCTCTTTAATATTCAATCAACATTTGAATTCTTGGTCCAACCACTGACGTGTGTCCTAGCTCTCTGCCTAGCATGTTCTTCTCTTCTTCATTACTGAGTTGCTCATGAAGTTTGATACATGACGGAGCTCAAAAGGTTCTATTAAATGAATATCACGATTCTTGTGTGGAACAACCGTCAGCTGGCCTGTGTTGAGCAGGATGGCCACCATCAGGAGTTCTGTCTTCGGGACACTAAACGTCTCACGAGTCTATAAATACTCACCGAATCCGGTTTATATCCTGATATTAGCATCTTTTCTTTAGACCTTTGTGTCTGCATCTTTTCTGAAATCAAGCCGCAAATGTTGAGTGTATAAATAACTTCCAGGGAAAAAAAGAAGTACTTTTGAGTTTCTGAGCGACGTCCAGCAGATTCTGTTGGTTCTGGCAGCCGTGTGACGTGGGTGGGGGTTCGATTCCTGTTCTCTAAATCTAAATAGGAGTTATTAAGTGCTGGTCATTGCACACAATAGCTGCTGTTGCAGGAAGGCCAGATGCTTCACAGGAAGTGGCTGGTGCTCTCCTTTTAAAACAAGCTGCTTGCTGGCTGTTGACAGCACTTTGTCACATAGATGTTCCACAGGAACGCCATCACGGACTAATTCTTTTACAGAACGTCTGTCAGAGCTAATACAACATTAACCCTTTAACAGCTCATTCTATCATCACTTTATACCAGGGGTGGGCAATTATTTAGCCTGAAGGGCCACGTTGGGTTTTGGATCTTGATGAATGGGCCGGCCAGGTGGTGCAAAAAACTAACCCCCCCGCAAATGAGGATCGGAGGTTAACTAAAAATCCTGCTTGATGGACTATTGACTGAGAAAATAGTTTAAAGAGCCTGTAAATTGGTCCAACTAGTGATGGATGATGAAGCTCCAAATAATGTTTGGTTCCACCTTCTTGATAGGACATGTTAGCATGCTAGGTGAAGGTGGGGGGGTCTGAACCTCTTTCTAACCAATCAAGCTGACAACCCTCTTCCTTTGGTTTTGGAGAAATTATTGTGAAAGCTCTGCGGGCCACATTAAATAGCTCATCGGGCTACACGTGGCCCCCGGGCCTTAGTTTGCCCACCTCTGATTTAGACAGAACATTTTTGTTTTGTAATGAATGATAACGTGAAAAATGAGACTTTTTAAATCCCATTTTGAGGTGTGATCTGCTCAGTTAATGAAAATTTCTAATGATTGTAGGACAAAACTGCATTTCTAAAAGTATTTCAAGTGGTCACCTTGGAAATGCCAAGTTTTGCTCACACTGTCAGCCTAATCTGCCGCTTCTTCTCTCCGCTGTCAGCCTTCTACCTTGGAAGTGGAGCTTGACTTGTTGGGAGCACTCCGTCAGGATGCAATTATGTAAAGAAAAAAGCCAAAGTGCGTCAGAACTCGAGATAGCTGAGTGGCTCTGATGGTCCCACTGTGGCCCAGTGGAAGAACATTTGTGGCAGCAATTTAGCACATGGACGCTTCCACCGCAGGGGTTATCGTATCCGTCACACTCGGCTGCAACCGCGCCGACCCTCCTTGTGTTTTCAGGCTAGCCGCTTCCACCGTGCGCGCACTGGCATCCAACAATAGACTGAAAAAGGAGACAGAGCTGGGATGCAGACAGGAAATGGAGAGAGAGGGAGAGAGAGATTGTGGAAAGTAGAGATTAGAGTGGAGGCACACCACGGCCTAATGACCGGTTCATTGCCAAAAGCACGGTTATCTCCACCCGGGCAGCCCAAACAGAAGCAGAGCATAGTTTTTAAATGTAATCTCTCATCTGCAAATATTTTAACATATGCAAAAGAAATCCTCATCATAGATAACACAAGTTCCTTTTTAAAGGTTGCTCCTACTGTTATCCTCATATTTTGTGTGACCCCAGTGTTCTCAGTGCTCTTTGTTGTCTGTAGTCCAGATGCGACATGCGTGATTTCCGAGAAGCTTTCCAGACTCTGCCGCCTTTCAGCTGCACATGGTAGAACTTGAACTGGCATTTGTGGATGCGGCAGTGAACCGTGCTCGCAGACGCTGCGCCTTGGAAGCATTTCCTGGCCCCGTGCGGTGCGAATAGTTTCAGTTGCGAATCATCGTCATCCTGTTGCTGTTGACACTTGGAAGAGCTCCCCCATCTTCTCTACACATTTGGCTGAAGAGTCGATATGTCGACGCTCAGAAAATTAAGTCAAAGGCTAAATCAGTATTTTTGTGAGGGGTTGGGGGGGGGGTCAAGAAGATCTGGTCTGCAGAGAGTGTGTGTGAAGCTGGACCGCAGGAAGCCCTGCAACATAAACAGAGCGTGTGTGTAGCTGAGGCCCTTCAGACCTCAAGCTGTGCTCCCTGACCGACAACCAGACACAGGCGGACTCTGTATGTGCAATATATTAGTGCATACACATGCGTTGAACAGTGTTTGTTTAAAACCACAACACCGCACAGGCCAACATCTGTTTCAGCCAGTGCGCTTGGTGCTAACCTCGGCTCCGACCAGACCTCCTGTTCTTGTTTTTTTCTCTGTTGGGTCGCTGAGGGGCCTTCTGAGTCCAGCCAGACACCTCTGCTCTGCTTGACTCAATTAAGAATTTCTCAGAAGGCTGCTGTTGATGTAAAAAAGATGTGATGTATGAGGTGTGTTATGAAGTAATGAGGACCACTGCTGTTCAGCATCCATCGGGCTCTGCGAGGAGGGCCGAGCCTGCACAGAGGCCACAGAGTTTAGGTTGCACACTGTCGGCCTTGTGTGTGTTTACCTGACTTTTCTTTGTCAGCCACCTATCGTAGCCTCATGTATTAAGGTGTTGTTTTAGTTTGAGGCAAATATTTTTCCATCTTTAGAGTATTGATTTTACTGTAGCATAAAAGGTGAGATGGAAATCTGCCTCTGTTCTTTTTAGACGGCATAAAGGCAACAATCAGTTGGCATTTGACTTTCAGTTATTTTTATTCCATCCTGTCTTCTCACCAGCAAAGATGTCTGCTCCATAGTAGTCTTTTTAAGTTCCACATTCAACATTGTTACCACATTGCGACAGATTTTCCATCCATGGTGCTTCCAGAGCTTGCAGGCTCTAATGCTGCACACGTCTGGCTGATCCGAAACCTTCCTGGATCGTTGGAAATTACACCAAAACTTTCAGCTCCTTAAAACGACTCCTGGTGAGTTGATAGTATTTCCTTCGAAAAGATGGAGAGAAAAGTGTTTATTTTTTCTGGACTTGTTCTAATTCAGAGCAAATGCAAAGAGCACTGATTTGCTGAGGATGTCAGGCACTAGATTTAGCCAGTACCACACGAGGGCAAATGAAATCCATCTTTCATAAACCAAATGCAGCTTTTATAGTAACAAAATGGCAGCTGTTTTACTTGCTTTCAGACGTTGTCCTGCCAACAGACTAACTGGTCATCGCTGTGGTAGCTTGGTGTCGCCATGATGTGCAGTTACAGGGAGGTTCTCGCATTTTTACTCCTTTGACCTGTTGACGGCATGATAATTTCAGGCCACTGACACTAATATATGAAAAGACAGTTCCATTTATAATATAAAGCACTTTTTGGTGGCATTTTTAGGGAAGCCAACAACTCTGCAGCGATATGAAAGAAAGGTAACCTAACAGGTAAAATGTTCCAAAGCTTACGCTCTGTCAGTTTGCACAGAGTTAATGGTTTGATGTTGCAAAATTAAATTTAACCTTCAGGGATAAAAACAAGTTTTTATTCAGCCACAGGATGTTACTTCATTTCATGTGCAAATTAGCGCTGCCGTCTAATTGCAGTGAGGATAAATAAGTCCACGCTAGATGAAAGCAAATGTTTGAGTTGTGCCAAGCTGCTAATACTAATGATGGATGGCACTCGCAATTTATACTTTGACTCCCCTAATTTGTGTCTTCTCAGACTATTTATCTGTCTGTCAGCACTAGCTTGTGAGTGAGGAAGAGGCGGCTTATGTGAACTGAGCTGTGCCAGGAAAAAATTAGCCTGGTGTCTCGAGGGAAGGCTCGGGTGTTGACTTTGGCTCAATTGTTTTGCATTTCAAAGGATGTCCGCTGAGAGAGGAAATGAAGGGTGTGGAATGATGATGGGCCTGGAACAGGATGGTGGGACAAGCACCGTCGAGAGAGTCGACCCCCTTCCTCAAGTTCGAGCTGTCTTGCGTTGATTTGCTCCGCCATGTCACAGCTATTGTTCCCTGCTTGTCCCGGAATCCATCTCGTGCCATCTGTGGTACTTGATTTCCTCCAGGAGCCCCCAGAGAGGCTGCAGATGAGCCCAGCTGTTTGGATGCCCTCGGTCTCATTGAGAACTCTCTTAGCTTCCAGACACCAAGGAAGAGCATCTAATAGAGGTTTCAAAAGTTCACAGCCCAAAATGAAAAGAACACCAACTGTAAATACCAACAAACATGAAACGGCGACTTCCTTTGACACTTTTCAAGCCTTTGCGATGGGAGTTCATTCACTTCAACCACTTCCCCACATCCTCTCTGCAAATGCCAAGTCTCCATGTATACGTCACATGACTGTGCACAATATATACAGACACGGGCTACACCTATCTGTTTCTACTGCTTTAATCTGTCTGTGCATACATGGATTTAGAGAAGTCTGTAATAAAATCTAATTAGCCGGTTAGGTCCTGAGGTGCACTTGCAGTCACACCCTTGTGTACCGCAGCAACTCTGGGATCTTCGCTGTGCACACTGGTGGTTCTTTCTGCCGTCCTAATTGTACTCTTGCCAGTTCAAGGCCTCTTATTTTCTTCTTTTTTCCCCGGCCCATCAGTCACTGTGCGGGAAAATCCAACTTTCTCTTCAGCCAGGGATCAAAGCTCAAAGCCGTCGTATGAGAAGTCCCGTTCTCAGGCTTTAGGCTGATCCGCAGGGATGCTGCCTTTATTGCCGAGCCGCAGAGAACCGCTGCTGCTGTTGAGGCCGTTTGTCCATGAGGAATCACATCTTGGACCTTGCTCTCTTTTCCCCCAACCCTCACTCCCCTGCACACCCCTCACACCGCCTGAGTGAAGCTTGAAGTCTGGTTGTGTGCATGTGTTCTACACCCACAAAGTTGAGGAGTGCTAGCAGGGGTTCATCTTTCCTTTTATGTAGCCTACAGCCCAGAGAGAACAGAACAGGGAGACAGGGGAATATGTCGGTCAGGACTGAGCTAATGGAGGAAGGATGACTGCATGCTAATGATCCATGGGGGAAGAGATGACTCCTCTTTCCTTGTTCCATGGTCTGTGTGAAGTCCAAAACAGATGACATTTATCAGTGGTTGGACAGCTGGAGTCGTGGCTCCAAGGTTAGATACAAGAAGTGAGAAGAAAACACGAGGGGAAGAATGGGGCTGAGTGTGACGGTCTGCAGAGATTTCACATCTGCTTTTGCAATACAGCTGCCTGGCTGATGAATCGTTTTGGAGTTCAGGACCCCCGAGCGCTTGATGGCCACGAATCAGAATCATTTTGCCTGTGTTGTAGAGAGACGTTTGATTTATATGTGCTGATCTGATTAAGTTGATTGACCTATATTTCCAGTCCCAGCTCTGAAACCTTTTTTGGCACATGATGTGGAGCAACTACAGAACCATATGAAGCAACATGACCTTCATTCCAAACCTTCTGGCTTATAACCAGGACTGACTTCACAAAACTGGATCATTGTCGGTTTAGCCTTGCATGACAGTCTGATTGGCTGCTGCTGATGTTGCCGTTGCTGCAGGCCTCAGAGACGCTCTCACGTCAGCAGGCTTCCATTTCCTAAAAAAAGTGATATTCTGTCCTTGACGTTTTTCCGCCGTGACTCACAAACGTCACAGAAATGGGAAACCAGGTGTGATCAGTTTGGATGAAAGGGACTTTCTGGCATTCAGGCAGCATTTCCTTCTGCAAAAACAATAAAAATATCTGAAATTTTTTTTTCCCACGTAGCACAAACTGGTTATAAATAGATCCCAGCGGTTCTGGAGTTTCAGAAAGAGTTGGAGAACGATTAGAAAAAAAGAATGAGGGCGTTGAAATTCATTTTCCAGCATGTGTGGTTGTGTACATGTGGCCTTCATCCATTTAAAGCTGCATTTCAAAAATCAATCTGTTAAATGGTTTGGTTATTGATCAGCTGTGGGCTGCATTCATGTGGCTGCTGGTTTCCTGACGGGGGTGAAGAGTGGTGCTGGTCTTTGATCGTTATGAGCAGGCCAGGTATGTTGCTATTGGTTACAAACTGTCTTTTTTGCTGACTATCATGTTTCTCTTTAGTTTTTTTTTTTTTTTTTTAATCAAGCGGTTAAGGTTTTGTAGACCTTAAAGCCAGAGGGAAATATCTCCCTCTGTCTCAGTTTTTATTTATTTATTTTTTTTAACAGCACAACGTCCATAAATAGACCTGGAGAGAAAAAAAAAAACAGTCTGCTTGCGAGAACTGCATGACTTGGAGGGTGGAAAGATACTGAAAAAGACGATAGATGGATTTGGGGGGAAGTGGATTAGAAGAGGGATGAAGGGCAAACCAATCCGAATGAATCTGACCTGTCACGATGCTTCCAGTATCGCCCACAACTGGCAGTTAATCCCATCAAACTTGGACCGTCGGTGCACCGAGAAAAGAACAAAGCCCTCAGTATTTTCAGCTTCCTCTCAAAGCAGCATTTATTATCCCACTGCCACTCAATGAGTGGGGACAGAACAGCCGAAGCTTGTTGCCTGCTGATTCAGAAAGAGTGGCGGGCGGTCCTGCACAGGAAGCAGCGCTCTGTGGTCCCTCGGAGGGGTCAGGGGTCAATGACTGTCTTTTCTTACAGTCGGCCTGTTGTCAGGGTGGGTCCTAAACATGGTTGTTCTTCTTATCCTCATCCTCATTATAAAAACATGGTATTATCCATCCTCGGTAAGATGTACTACTGTTCCATTCTCAACGTTTAATGTTCTTACTGTCACAGTGACATTAGACCAACAACACTCTGTTCCTTACTAAGGAACTTTCCTGTCCTGTAATCAGTAATCCCATTATGTGTGCTCTCTGTAAGGAGCTTATAAACTCACAAACCCGACTGCACGATTTTGGATCTCATGGCGTATTCTGTGTTTGTTTATTAGTTAGCACACATGTGTTCATCTTTTTTTTTTGTGAATTAATGAGTGGGAATTGCACACGTATGCATGTTTGTGTGAATGATGCATCAGAGCTAGAGCAGCGAGGCCACATGGAACAAGAAACAGACTACCCAATCAGCCTAACTCCTTAGGAATACAGGGCAGCGAACAGGCCTGCAGGGAGGACGCCAGGGAACATTCCCACCGAGCCTCATTAGGGACTCTGACAGGGAGGAGCTGGTGTAAGGAAGAGGCAGCACAGGCAGGTGGCAGTGGAGGAGGGCGACCACAGCATGTGTAGGTATAGGCAGAGAGAGAGAGAGGAAAGGATCCCTGGGGACAATCAAACCATCAGCATCCATTGTTGTCTTCTAATAAAGGTTTAGGAGAGGGTATCAGTAGGAAGGCAGAAAAAAACCTTGTTTTGCTTTTCCCTGCTTATGTTATTCCACACCAAACGTTTGCTGCTGCCCTCTTCCATCCGTGTGGGAAACCCAGCGTTTGGCAAATCCAGCATCGATTCACTCCTGATTCAAGGACGCTTGAACGCTTTCTCCAAAAAAAATCCAAGAGGGTGCATTTTCTTTGAATGGTTGGAGAGGGTAAACTACTGTAATGGAGGCAAAAAAGGCTGTGACTGGAGCAGAGAGAGGAGACGTTACACTTCAGAAGAAAAATACAACAAAAAAATAGAACGATCTAGAAAGAAGGAAATGGACGAGGAAGGAAGATCCCAATCAGCCTCTGCTGCTAGAACAAGTTCGATGTTCACTGTGTCAGAACTCATTTGGAAACAACATTTCAGTGTCCTTTGCAGCAAAATAACCCTTTCTTTGCTAGTCAGAATCCTCCTGATGGCCAGTGAAGGCCTCCCCTCGCTTCTGAGCAGGACGCCTGCTGAAGGAGCATGGCTGGTTTTCCTGTCAGAGGGAAATTATAACGACTAAGAGGTGCAAATGAGAAGAGTTCAGGCAGATGCTTGTGCTGAGCCCCGATCTGCTCACTGACACATGTGAGGTGTTGATGAGTCTGGGCTTCACGTGAACGCGTGGATACCGAGATCTGTGCTGTAAATGGTCGGCGCCGAGCAGCTGTGCAGCTGGTGGTAGAATTTGATCTTTGGGTTCTCCCCAGCTTAAGTAAATGTGTGTTTAACTCTGCACTTTGATTCGTTCTGTGAACTACGGGTCTTTTCACTTTGTGTGCCTGACGTTCTTTGTGTGCCCGTGTGTGTGAGAGTCTATGAATCTTTTGGTCTCAATATATTAATCAAAGAACCTCCTCTAAACACGGTTAAAATACTGTGTTCATTTCTATCTACGGACTCTGTGGATACACAAACTGCAAGTGCACACCTGTTACACCCATTAAATACAAACGCAAGTTCATGAAACCACATTCTTCTTGGGTTAGAGTGCAGGTATAGAATCCTAATCCCAATCCAGATCATAGCCAAATCTTAATTAGCCAGCCCCACTGTCACACTTGGCTGTGTTTGTGACAGCTGGGTGACCTGCATAGGTGTGTGTGTGTGTGTGTGTGTGTGTGTGTGTGTGTGTGTGTGT
>BJFM01003721.1:53671-80109 GCA_016586285.1 Arothron firmamentum | reverse complement strand
GGGGGGGTGCAGAGGGAGGTGTGCAACCAGAGAGGGGGTTTAAGCTATACAGTAGGGGGTCAGAGGTCAAACTCAGCACTGCCTAAGGGAATCCTCCACAGCTGTTTGTTCACATCCTACTGAGGAAGTCATTCCTCGAAAGATGCTTTGAAACCGCTCAGACAGCAAATAGATTCAAATTTAGTTTTAATGAGGCAGCTGTATCTTCTAAGGTCCGTTGGTATTAGCCGTAATGAGGAGCAAAGATGTATGCAGTGCTCTAATCCTCACTGCTCGTTAGCTAGAATGGATTTGGAGAGGCTTCCCACCATTGTTCTGTATCTATCTGATTCTTGTAACCCAACCTTTGAAAGCTAATGACTCCGTCTTTCTATCTGTTCTGCCTCTGTTGGCGCCGTTGCTCGGTTAGCCATCATTACTTGTCTTTTATCAGCATGTCTCATCTCACCTGCTGCAGCCCTCATCACACAGTCTCCTGGTTCCTAAACTCTGAAGTGGTTCCAACTGTGTGATCTTCCAAACAAAACGGCCTGACAAAGTCGCCCTGTGGCCCTCAGCCCCACTCACACTCCCAATGTTGCAGCAGTCGGACTGTCTTATGTTAATAATCTCTCTGATTTCTCAACCGCAGCCCACACATCAATCTGATGAAGCCCACAGCCCGCTGTCTCCACCCTTACCTGTACAGCAGAAGAAGCCACCTTAGAGCTCCTTCAGAGTTTCCAAAACACATACCAGAGCGGCTCTTTATTCCGAGACAGGCAGCCCACTTCAGAGTTCCCCACAGATGCCCTGAACTCCAGAACAGGGTTCCAGGAAGCAGGTCAGTGGAGTGTGGAGAAAACAGAAACAGCCGTGGGAAGCATGTCTCCATTGGCCAGCTGTAGCAGCGGAGGTGCCGAACAAGAACCCGGTATGCTTCATTTCAGTCAACACATGCCTGGCTTTGCTTCCTACTGTGATTTTATTGGAGTTACACCTTGTGAATAATATCTATCATCTTCATCTGATCATTGGAGATATTTCACTGTTCGGAGGCATTGTTACTGTAAAGTAACTGCACATGGATCCATACACATTATTTAAAGTTATTCAGAAAACAGGTCAAAAGTCGGAGCCAGTGAGCATATTTTTGAATCCAGCAGGAGCGGAGGCTTCAGGGTTGCTAGGCGTTCTTCAGATCAGAGATTGCTGTGGGTCCTCGTCTGCTGCGCGTTGTTCTTCATTGATTAGACTCTTTGTGCTGCTATCAGGGCAGACACAACAAAATATTCTCCAAATGATTCAGCCGGTTGTGGGTGAAGACAGAGGCCTGCTGAGCCATCGCCATCATCTTTTTCAGCTCAGAGGCCAAGGGGAATAAACAGGCAGACTTAGATTCCAGGATTATTCACACACACTCATGTACATAAACAATAATTGGTTTGGCAGAAGCAAATGGCTGTCAGATATAATCACAGCCTTGGTGTGAATGACTTCACTTCCTGTTTAAATGTGTCTGTCTTAGTCTTTGTGTTAAATGTGCTCAGACCTGCCTGATGGTTCTACCCAGACTGCCTCTTCAAGCAGCCAGGTGAGCCTTGAAAGTCTTGGCTTACTTGACTTTCTAAGACTTTGCTCATTGAGTAATTATTCAATGAATCAAATCACCAAGATTATACAGACGGACTTGCAAAGTGACGATGCACAAACAATTGTACAAGTTCAGCGCGGCCTGTAGCAGATTCATGAGCACGTTACGCAGACCTGACGGGGTTGTGTGCTGCTATTAATTGCCCGTCCTCCAGTTCTGCTGAAGACAAATGTGTGATGTAGCCAACATTAGTGCGTGTGACGGAGCAGGCCGTGGCCTTGATTGTGGTTTGCATGTAGTTTTAGGCATGAAGGCATGCTGCCATGCTAATCTATGTATGTATGTATGCTAGTTAATGTGGGTCACGGACCGTTAGTGTGGTGTGTGGAACTATCTGGAGCTGTGTGGTTTATTTAGTCAGTTAATTTGCCTTTGAGCTGTTGGTGGTAGTTTGTTTGGTTGTCTATTAGTCTGGCTGCTGTGTATTTGGTTTGTTTGCTTCCCAGTGTGGTTTCAATGCATATGTGAGTTTAAGTTTGTGTGTGTGTGTTTGTGTGTGGATTGAGGGGTATTCTGCTGGTTGAGGCAGGGTCATGTTTACAGAGTGGGTCCCAGCAGAACCCAGATCTCTGACCTTCACATTCCTGAAACACCAGTAATTGCCTCCGTCTGCTGTTCTTCGCAGAGGAACCTCGGTCACATCTCTGTTTTTTTTTTTTTTTTTTATCATCTCTGGATCACTGCCCTCACCCCATTTGTCACTTGCTGATTTGAGCTCGATGTTAGTTTCGATGCTGTATTGATCAACAGATGCTTCACAGTATGATCTCAGTGAGTGACAACCGGCTGCCCTCTTTCCTCATTCCTCTTTTAACCACACTCGCTGCAGTTTTTTAAATGATTTCTTGGTTTCGGTTGTTGTTCTGTTCTCACAGCTCATTCTGGGCTCTGGCCATAGATGTGTAAATTAGAACCAGAACGGTTTCTCACAGTGAGGCACATATTCCCCCTGCTTTCATTCCTCCTCTTTTCCTTTCTCCCTCCCTCCCTCTCTCCCTCCCCTCTTCCCCCTTTCTTTCTTTTTCTTTCTTTTGACTGTTTGAAAGCGTTCCTGCTTTGAGTGTCAGGCCAGTGAAGAGCACGGTTTTGCCAGGCTGTGTTCGCCGACCTTCTCCTCCGCCTCCTGTTGGGGCCCTTCATATGCCTCTCTGGCCTTCTCTCTCTGTCGTGCACGTCTTAGCCAGGTGCACTGGTTTACTTACAGCTTTGTTACAGATGGTGTGACCGTTTCTAGAATGTGTGGGGTCTTGTTGTGGTGCTGAAGCACAAAGTGTGACAGTGACAAATCACATAATTGTAGATCTGGTAATTTATACAAGTAAGTTCAAGGTTGATTTGGCAGAATATTTTATGGAGAAGCTTTGCAAACATCTTTGCCTTGCAGAATGATTCCTGGTTTTCATCCATTAGTGCCACATTTGCCTTCATGCAGAAATAGGAAAACATAAGCTTGTACTAGCAGGCTGAGGTCATAAAAAGAGCGTCTATCTGGCTCAGCCTTTATGGCTCCCATTAGTCCTTCTGCATGAATTGAAAATTATCCTTTAAGAAGTCAATGTTCTCCTATAACCAGAGACTGCCTGTAATGGAGAATCAGGCCCATTACAACTCTGTCAGTGCAGCAAAATATTGATTATTGTGGTCCGGCCTTTCTGGAATCCCATGAAGACACGGGGAACCCTCCTAATGGATGCTGAATGGAGCAGTAAAACATCTCTGCTTGCCACAAAATCAACCAAAGTTACATCTGGAGAAATTTATTGCTCAATAAACGTCAAATGCTATATTTTATTGTGCAACGTTTGAGTAGAATCCAAAACACAATAAAAAGCACATTTCACAAGGTGCTGCTAAGCTATGTGAAATTTACTTACAAAACTTGTTGTTGTTTCTGTTGAGAGTAAATTTTAAAGGGGCAAAAGGCAATACCGACATGCAGCATTGTTTTATTTTACCAACTGACAATCCAGATCATTTCCTGCCAGGTCTCCACCAAGTTAACATGCACACAGATAACAGGGTTATAACAGGGTTATAACAGGGTTAAAAGCAGGGAACGCCTGCATAATTTTTCCCATTTACACATTTTAGCATTTGTACGTGACATGAATACCGAGTTGATTATTGGTCTGCGTAGTAAAGGGCTTAATGCAATGATTCTAAGCCCACAGGTCAGATGGGAGGTGTTGACTATCTCCTGCTCCGTATTGGTATTGTCCGCACATTTGCCTGCAATGTGTTTCCATCTCTCTTTCCTTCCGTCATTGTCTCACCAAGGCCCTTCTGCTCTGGGCTCTATCGGTGTTTCGTCTTTCTGCCAGGACAGTGTGACCGCAGGTTACAAACGCCCTCTCCTGAGCATGGTGGAATATTGTCAAACTCACTGTGTTTACATCTCTGCTGCACTGAGCTGATTGCATTCTTCGCAGGTTAGTTTCTATAATCTATTGATGAAAGAGTAGTTAACTGTGGCAGAGTGAGTTGGCTGAGGAGTGTGAAGTTCAACTTTATGGTTAAAAAATAATGCCTAAAATTGGAGAAGTGCCCAAATGTTCACATGCATCAGGTAATTTGCTGTAAAAAAGTTTTACCTACCATTGTTTTAGAGTCTAAGTGTTTAATTGTCTGTTGGTCCCTTAGGCCTGTTCCTAAATATGTATCCTGTGCACTATTCTGTCACGTAGCCAGAGAATCTGGAAGGAACCCTGTTTTGTCCTGGATGTGCTCCAACTAACCAGCAGGGATGACAGGAAAAGGCATGGGTTAATCATTAGTCCAAGTCCTAGCTGCATTCCATGCGGTGACAAGAGGACATTGGATAAGACACACTGTAATGGAGTTGGCCCAGTTTTAACAGTGTTTTTGTTATTTAGTTTGAAGTTTAATACCAAGTCGAATCCTTATAGCTCAACCCTGGGAGGGGGGTCACGGCCTCACCATCATACCTCGGTCATCACTTTAATGTGACACAACGTTTGTCCAAACGCAGTTTACCGCAGCTTAATGTGACCTATATTTCTGTTGATGTGTATTAGGCAATGACTAGCATGTTTCGACATATGCGTGCCAGGCCTTGACTCCCTTTGACCTGATAAAAAGTTCTTTTAATTAATGACCAGCCTGGAATGAGAACAAGGGCATACGGGGGACTATTAAAGTCAAGTCAGATTGATTGAACTTGATGGTATTCCACTGTGAAATGGAATTCAGCTTTTCATGCAGTGTTTTTATTAACCTTTTTGTGTGACATCCTGCCTCATATGTTCTTCTCCCCTCCTCATTCTAATTCTACACCGCCATGCTCATCTCCCTGTCTGCGCCTGTCATCTCCTCTTCTCCCCGATCCTCTGCTGGAATCGTGTGTGGAATGCTTAAACCCGCGGGAATCTGGAAATCATGTCATGACTGACGCTCTTTAAAGCAGCTCTTGTCATGCTCTTCTAAGACTGGAGTATCTCTGTATCTCGCTGATCCGCTCTTTGTTGCACATACCACAGACATTCATCAAGCCATCTTTTGTTTTTGCCAACCCCCCTCCTGTCTCCTATACATTTCATCAGCCTCCATCCCATTCTTTGCCTGTGAGCTGAAGGCTGTGACTCCATACCGGCGAGGCTTCTTCTGTGGAGATTCCACCATCACCTATCCCTACGTGGAGCGAGAGGCCATCCCCGACAGTCTGCTTATTGCTGGCGGTATAGTCATCACTGGACTAACGGTGAGACAATGATGAAGTTAACTTTGTGTCTTTGCCTTGCTGCACTGTAACTGAACATGTTCTTTTTTTTTTTTTTTTTTTTTTTCAGATTGCACTGGGTGAATGTTACCGGGTCCGATTCTGTGGCGTGCACTCACGGGCCTTTATTCAAAACCTCTACGTGTCATGCCTGTACAAAGAGCTAGGAAGCTTCCTGTTTGGCTGCTGTGTGGGCCAGTCGCTCACCAATATGGCAAAGCTAAGCGTGGGACGCCTGCGACCCAATTTCCTGTCTGTCTGTAATATCACTTATGTGTCCATCAACTGCAGTCCAGGCAGCTATGTGTCTCAGGTCACCTGCAGACAACCTGAGAAGCTGGTGGAGGAAGCAAGGTGTGTGATTTTTGTGGCTGTGTTAGGCCTGTTTACTGAAGGTGGACGTTTACAAGTTTCCATCTTGGAGATGTTAATGTGTAACTTTATGCATCATCATGTTTATCGACGCTTTCTTTCAGGAAGTCCTTTTTCTCCGGCCATGCCTCTTTTGCGATGTACACCATGCTCTATTTGGCTGTAAGTGACACCTTCTTATAAACACATCCACGCATACCAGAAAGCACCTTTTTACTCATCTGATGTTGTATTGTGTAATTACTTTTTTGTTGTCATTTTGCATCTCTCACTTTTGATTATCTGAGACAAAAATCAATCCTCAGAGGCAGAAACACTCTAAAACTATTGTTTTTTTCAGATCATTTTAGAAATATGCAGAGCCAGTTAATGGCATTGGCTCCTAAAAATGTATGTTCCCATTTCCTGACCATGAGGGAGGAGAGTTTCAATTCTCCAAGGCATCAAATTGAAAGCTGGTCAAACTGACAGACAGGGAGGAGGGTGGGGGGAAGGCAAGGAAGAATGTTTTCCATGGGGAACTTGAATAGATGAAGGGAGCAAGGAGACAGAGGAAGCCTTGTTATGGGTCTGCTAGAGGAGGAGGGTTGAGGGTTTAATGTTCCTGCTGAGAGATCGACAGGCTTCTTTCAGAAAGAGACACCCTCTCATGCCCCCCTCTGCAGTCTCCCCCATCTCTTCATCTTTTTCTTTCTTCTTTCTTTCACACTGCTATGCCCAGTGGTCACTGGTGCATTGTGGGAAAGAAACTGCAGTTAAAAAGACAGGAAAGCATTCTTTTGCATGCTCATCATGTATTTCACATCATTAAATCTGAGGTAACTAACACGCTTTGTTCTGTCAGCCATACAAGCATAGCTTTATAACATATGAGCATGAAATAAGTTATGAAAATGAAACATTATCTCAGCTTGCTCGGTGAGAAGGTAAATGCAGATCAGCTGCTCTCTGGTGTGAAGCAGACAAGGATAAGTCAGAGAGAACTTATCCCAAAGATAAAGTCCTGCTGGAGAGTGAGAACTGAAGTACTTAATTGTTGTGAGAAAATACAGGCTCACTGTGTTGCCAGCTAGAATTAGATCATTCTGTAGAAGACCTGGAGAGTTTTTGTCAGACCTGCAGCTACATGCCTCCCAGACCACGGCCAGCTGCTTGTGTTTAGAGCAGGAAGAGTGACACCTGCTCTAAGAGCAGCGAAGGACTGAGAGGGGGGTTCGCCTCCCCGCAGGAATGTTGCCCACGTGCTCCCCTGTGTCTGATGGGTCCAAAAAAGACCACCTGCCATCTCTTAAAGCTATATCACGCTTGACTTTCTACCCCAGGTCTGCAGACAGAAGCACCATGCTTCATTGTTGAACTGGTAATGGACAAACGGAGGAAAATGGAGATTTGATTGTGTTGATGGACTAGTGCAAAACTTATATTTCCCTTCTTGCAGAGTGGCCAGTGTTGCATATAAAAGCCTCTACTGATTAAATGCAGTAACTTAGACATAGACAGCATTATCATACTCAACTAAGCAACAATAAAACACACTTGACATTTATGTTTGCATTCTTCAGTGATTTTGCTGCAGCAAGATTTTATATTTCACATCATATTTTAATCATAATGCTATTCAAAAAAAAAAAAGACATATTCATACATCCATATTTTCTTGCAGTTTTACTTGCAGGCTCGGTTGTCATGGCGTGGAGCACGACTGTTGCGTCCTCTGATACAGTTCCTCTTGGTCATGATTGCCATCTACACCGGCCTGACCCGCATTTCTGACTACCGTCATCACCCGTCTGACGTCCTCACAGGCTTCATCCAGGGGGGCCTCACTGCATACTGGGTGGTACGTTCCAAAAATCACCGTCTTAATGTAACATTTATCTCTGTCTTCACAAGATTTGTTCGGGTCTGATCTCCGTTAACTACGTTAGCTCAAACAATCGGCCCCTTGCCCCTGATCCTTAGTGGTGTTGATAAACAGTGAAGGGATGATGGTGTGTGTGGTCTGTATATATGTTCTCTGACATGTTTTCTGTTCCTGCCTGCAGGCCTTCTACATCTCCTCCATGTTTAAACCCTGCACCCGTCCAGACTTGTCTCCCACTAGCATGTCATTGGAGAGTCCACTGTCCAGCCAGCAAACTGTCTGTTAGCAGGCGCAAGCCATTATTCCACTAATCATCAGGATACGACAAATTACAAAAAGAAGAGGAGAATCAGATAGCAAAGGAGAGAGGAGAAATGTCTGTCTGGACGTAAGGGAACCACTCAAAGAGAAGACCGTTAAAAACTACAATCTAACACACGCTTGCTCTTTTAGACGTGCTGACACAGGCACAGACATTCACACAGCAACTAACAAACATTTACACAAGTGAAATAAAAAAGCACATTTTGACTCAAAGTCAAACCCGTCCAGCAAAAAGAACTGCATAGTTATATATAGTGATATATAGTTATTTTTATATAAGTGTGTGTATGTGTGGAGAAAAATGTTTCTTTTCAAGGATTGTTAGAAGCTGCTAATATTGATGGTTTCCACTTTGAACTTATTTTCTTCTGTGATGGTAGCTTGTGGTCACTGTATCCAGTTAGCTGACAGCACAAAGCTGGTCACTCTTCGGTTTGGGGCGAGGCAGGGAGCGATACCATCAAGCTGTTCTTTGTTTTTGATCGTCTACGCAGCTCAGAATGCATCAGCCAGCAGCTGTGTACTGAACCAATCAGACCTCAGATGTGAAGACTGTTCTGTAACAGCTGCTATGAGGAACAAGCACTAGCTTCAGCTTCTCACCATCCTAACTTCAGTGGCTTGAGGCAGCCCTCTCCTAGTCACACTGCTCTGAATCACTTAAAAACATATATGTATGACCTAAAATGTATTTATTCTGTATTACAAAGTTATCTCCCACCTTGTTTAACCAGGAAGTGGTGCAAACAAATCGCTTGTTTGTTTACTCTCACCACCATCTGTCTGAACTAACCACTTTTTGTATCGGAGGTAGAGATTTGACTGAATTTTGAAAACCTTCACCTTTTGCTCCCCATTGACTCTCTGAGCTGCACCTTGATTTCAACCACTCTGAGAGGAACGCCGCACTGGCGACCCTGGCGGCCCTTCTATTCATCTTTATTAAATAGCACTTGAACATTTATAATTGGAGCATTGTAATTATAATCAACACTATATATTTTATCACAATTCAAATAATCAGTGTTTATTTTTTATTAATGCCAGACTTATACACTATAATTGTTTTCTTGTCTTAAATGATAACTATTCAAATTGAATGTAAATAGCTCTTCCATTTTGTAAACCACACAGAGTTTCAAGAGTATTAGTTCCAGTGTCGGGCTGTTTTTGTTAAGTGTTTGTATAGACCTTTGTGTTGATCAGGTACGGAGAGTTACTGTTCTGTCTGTTGTAACTATTAGACTGAGCCACAGATATTATCAGAAAGCTATATTTTTTTTGTTCCCAATTACTGTTGTTTGTTTCTTTTGTCTGTGAATGCCACAGAGGCTGAAATAACCACTGTACTCAAGAAACCAAACCAATAAAATGAATGTTGACCGTTTTTCACTTTTCCTTTTCTGTGTCGTCTGCAGCGTTGGCAGAGTGCACCTTAGAAGGTGAGCGAAGGACAGGTTGTGGAGGAAGAGGAGGAGGATGAAGAGACAGCCATGGAGTAGTTGACAGAACAGATATGATGGGAAGGATGGGTGAGGAATGTAATCATGGCATTAGGGGCTGTTATGTTTCATAATACTGTAAGAGGATCTGTTATTCCTGAGCAGCACACCCCCCCGTGTGACAGCTCCTTGTCTATCCCAGCATGCCTCTTTGTTACTGTCTCGTGTTTGGGTTTGTTTGAACAAGCAGAGCAACAGGTACAGCGCTGCGTTTACACGCCCTGTCAAACATGACGTCTCGTTTACACCGCCGCTCGCATCCTCTTTGCTACACCCTTTGGCCCTGCATGGGACCGAAAAGCAAGGACACATTCTGGGTGTTTAGATTATCGAGGTCGGGGGGAGAAGGGCCACGCTGTATTTACACAGGCCGGGCTGCAGATAAACAGAAGCCCGGCTAATGTGATCATTTTGAATTTGGTCTATTTGCTGTGTAAAAACAAGAGTTGAAGCTTTTTACAGTTCATAGGTGGGGACAGGTGCAAAAATAGCAGGTCAGATCCACAGATAAGTGCACTGCAGCGAGCACGTAGCTCACCTCCATATCGCTGCTCGTCAGGGGAGAGAACACTTGTATCTCACATGAATGTTTGTGTCTGATGTGGATAACATCGCCACGGCACGTGAAGCTCAGCCACAACCTGCAATTCAAGGGATTAAACTGCCTGTGTAAAACGTGGCTCTTCTCAGCACCTTCACAAAATTCGATACAATTTTGGTTAATAACAAGTAAAAAACTGCTTGAAGCAATTGATTCAGTTCTGAGGAGTAAAAGAAAAGTCTTTGGAAACGATTTTTGGTTAAGTAAGAGCTTTTCGCCGCGGGTCTCTGAGGCATTACAGAGGTAGTCTTCCTGGAGGAAATTTTTCCTGCCCAGTGCAATAACCCTGATCCACACCTCTGTCTGACTGAGACTCCCTGCTCCTCAGGCTGTGATCAGCTCCGTCTTTTGTACTTCTAGTTGCACATTTTTCATGATGCACATTTATTTTGTATTTTCTAGTTGCACATTTTCGTGTTTCACATTTTGCACACTTAGTCTTTGTACATTTAGCTTTGCTGTAATTTGCCACTCTGGGTTTTACCCTAGCCTTCTTGCTGTAAATATTATTGTGGTTATTGTGACAATTGTTGCTGTAACAAGTGAATTTCCCATGTCTGGGATAAGTAAAAGTATTTTATTCTATTCTATTCTAGTCTCTGAAACTCTGCTAGCCTCTTATCCAATTGTATTCCAATTCTTAATAGAATTTAACCGGATTAATGGGCTCTTTATTATGCTCCAGTGCAGGCTTTCTGCTCCAGCCTCCGTACTGTTAATATTTTAAACCTTCCACAGTTCTGAGATTCGCTGAGTGCAAAAGCTGCTGTTGAGTCCTGATATAGGTCTGTCAAAGGCATTAGTTTGCTCGGTCCTGGTCAGATGAATCATTTTGTTTTCCTTTTCCTCTCTGTGCTCTTCTGGGATTATCTGTGGGCCAATATCAACTTCAGAATTGATCTGAGCAGCAGATGGGAACTGCAGGTTGATAACGGGGCTGAAATTGCTGCTAAATGGAAATAGTTGTGATCTGCTGTTTGTCAATCTCCTCACACATGGTAAACATTATTCACCTATGTCATTTCACGGGGGTTTGACATCGATGCTGCTCAGTGTATTATTAGTATGGCACATCTATCATGCCAGGACAAGTATCATATGACTTGAAGTTAGAAGACCATCTATGGCAAAGATCAAATTTCCTTTACTTGCATGAATACACGCAATGGTAGAAAGGTTGCTGATAAGAACTGACTTTCAGAGTCAGGTTAAATGTCGTGATTCCTGGTGATGGTGAAATGTTCTCTTCTCTTGTTATTAAACCTTCTGTCATTGGTCACCTGTTAATCCCACTATTGCATAACAGAGATAATATATAGCTGACAGGTCGAGGTTCAAGTCAGAAGCTCAACCAAAAAAGGACATTCTTCAGTAAAGGCAAGCTTATCTTCAAGGACCTAGACATGAAATAACTTTGCTTATATTATATGGCCTGAAGCATGGTAGGTGTCTATTGTGCATGTGTGCATTCTTGTTTGTTTCATAACTTCAGTGAGCTGCTCTGGGCAGACTGGAATGCAAAAACAAGATTAGGTGAGCAAAAACAAGATTTGGGACCCACGAGGTATCACATTCATATGTAGCAGGAATGTGATAGCAACATGGCGCTAATGTCACAGGGGCATAATGGAAACGGGCCATTATTACTAAAGTAAACCCCCAGCTTTGTGTAGTGAAGGTGTGCACGTGGCCCACCAGGATGCAGGTGAGTGTGTCGGCCTGAGGTGCTGAGGTCACACAGCGCTGCAGTCCTTAGACAGTAGAAGTTAGGGTTTTACCAGGAACCTGTGGGTCTCTGTCGCACATGCACATACACTTTTACTTTTGCAAAGTAGCAAAGAGCTGATACAGTTTGAGTGACTGATGGGACCTAGTGAGTAATTCTCCTGTGGAACTGATAGCAGGCTTTAATATGATGGGGTGATGAAGGGGTCATTTTCCTGTGACGCGTCGCTTTCGTTGATCAGTCACGTGCAAACGCCTAAGACGCTGAGTTACGATTTCCTCTGTCCTGTAATTATGCTTCTCCCTTCCCTGGGCTCTGATGACAGATGATGGCAGTGGAAAAGCTGGTGAAGGGAAACCTCCTGTTGGAAGAAGAGGAATTACGACAGTGACAGGTAGAACATGCCAGACGTGGAACCACAGAGGCTTCGACTTGTCTAGACATCGAACAGCTGCCTTCCTCCTGGAGACTAGTCCAAGGTGAATTAATGATGGATGTAAAGATCTCAAAACTGTATACAGGTTTTTCCTGGAAAGTCTTTGATCAATTCTTGATGAATCCACCATTCTCACCTAGAATTTTGAGGTGACACCAGGACCACAGTTAGAACTGCCCATTTGGAACAATTTTTAAGTTTGTTATTACTGCTCAGATTAAGAACTGCGAAACAACACATTTGAATGCCTTTTCCTGCCATCTGATGCGTTCCTCAGTTCCCCCTGCTCCAGTTTTTCAGGTGAGCGCCTGATTGCCTCACTGATCCGCAGCACAACCAAACACAAGGCTTTGTTTGTTTAACAATAGGGCTCAGCCAAGTGTGAATAGCTACAGAAGGTCTGCGTGAACACAACACGACAGTGATCGACATTCTGACTTAACTGACGTTTTGCAGGGCTGCAGCAGCTCCCAGTTCCGCGCTGCTGTCTGTGGTGTCAGTGCCACAGTTATGAATTCTGCCGGGAATGAAAGAATGCTGTATGTGCAGAAAGCAGCTCGCAGCCAAAATGAACCAAATGGGTAATTTGACGTAAATTTCTTGCATATTTTCTCATGAGTCCACTCAGTGTGTAGTGCATGCCAGCACTTGTGCACACACATGTTTGTGTCAGCTAGTGTGTGCGTGTTGTGTATATGTTTATGTGCGAGGCTACAGAGCTAACAGAGGGCACAGCATAAAACTCCTGATTGTTTCTGGGGGATTATCCATCACAATGCAGGGCTTCATCGGAAGGCAGGACTGTTGTAATGAGACACGCTCGCCCTGGGTTCGCCTGGCCAAATACTCAGACTTCCCCTAGCAACAAATCGCAGAGGAGGGGGAGAGAGAGAGAGAAAGAGAGAGATGAAGAGAGTAATGGAAAAAAAAACTGTGAGAGAAAATGAAGGCAAAGGAGCGCACAGAGAAAAGAGTGGAGCAAGAGATGACAGGAGAAAAAAAGGTGAAGTGCGAGGAGAGTCGAGAAGTCGCACAAGAAGAGGCAGAGGTTCAAAAAGGGCCGAGCCCAAAGCAGAGAGGTTTGTTTTCTGACAGAGATCCCTCTCAGGAGACTCAGCTGGAAAACAGATTAAACAGGCTGTCCAAGTTGCTCGCTGATATTGCACAACATGTGCGTAAGCACCATGTGAATAAGGTCTGCTATGCAGGGCTTTGGCTGGGGCTGCTTCTTTAAAGCTAATACGTTTAAGGAGCCATGACTCCACACACAGGCCTTGAAGACCGGCCAGAATGGGTGTGTTTGCTGGATATCCTTCAGACTGTAGGAGAGGTGGTTTTGATTGCACTGAGTCATTTGTTTTGTTCCAAATGACTTTATCAGCAGGATCAAGGCTCAGTAGTTTTGAAAACAAAGGGGAGAGTTTGTTGTGTGATCATCACAATCAAATTCTTATTGAAATATATTCTATATTTAACAAGCTGAATATGCTTTGCGTGCAGACATTCCTCTGTTTGCGTGTCCTCTGCTGATGGCGGTGTGTTCCCTGCGCTGTAGATGTCCCTTTGTGAAATCCAGCCTGTGCCAGTGGGAGTTCCAGGCTTCCCACTGAGCCCACTGCACAGAACAATGTGTCCATAACAGTCCCAGCATGCTTGGCTATATTTTCCAGACTCATCTTTCCTTTGGTCCTGCATTTTGAATTAAGGATTACTCTTCTTACGTTATTTAAAAAGGATCCCTGCTGCTGATGCTTTTCTTAGCCGTGATTTCATCATATCTCAGATCAAAGTGGAATAAAGACCTGTAGTGTTCCTCTCTGGATAAACTATAAGGAGAATCTGAAATGTTTGGTTCAGGTTGCAAACATGGGACTGTTTGTGAGAAAAGCGCTTCACCCCTGGCCTCCTCCATGCTGCTTTGGTTCAAAAGGCTTTCATTTTTAAAACCTCAGTGAAGCTATGTGAACTGAAGCCAATCAGGGTCCCACTATTGTTTCAGGGCTACTCAAGATTCTCCTGGCGTCGGCCTGCCTCGACTTTGACTGCATGCGCGCCTGAATCCTGCACCCCCATTTTCAGCTTTAAAATACTAAAATTATTCTTCGGTTTTGTGTCAGTTAGAAAGCCCAGCCTGACAGACGGAGGAGGAGACATTGAAGTGGCGCTCAGACAAGAGAACAGCTCCTTATTATCATACAAACCCAGACGAGAGGAGACAAGTGAAGCGGTCAAAGGCTGATTTCCAGTTATTTACTCTAACATTTCTGTTTAGACTCTTTGGAATTTATTCGTTGGTACAGATTACAAGTGCTGGCCATGGCTGTAGCTATGTGTGTGTTTTCTGCTTGTTCTGCGTCACTGCTGCTCTCCTCTGTTTATGTAGGAGCTCTGTGGAGAGGAAGAGCAGCGATAGCACAGCCCAGCCACCCACCGTCACCTGATAGTTATGGAAACTGCATCAGACGATATAACGAATCCTCTTCCACACAATTTCACAGCAGGTCTGAGCAGCAGAGCCAAGTCCACTTACTGTGTCAGTCGTGTGTGCTGGAACGTTTGCCAGTAAGACTTGCACAAATTAGCACTGCAAACATGTTCATTGTCAGTGCTAACTGATTTATCAACACTAAACTAAAATAAATGCTTAAAATGAAAAGGTGAAAATGTGACAGGTTTTTTGCGGCACATCCTGGTAGCACATCCTGGAGGACTCCTGGAATTCACAGAGGCATGGAAGCACAAAGCAGAGGCCGAATGGGCCAGATAGGGGAAGAGGGGCTGAAGAGATAGACACAGACCCGTATTGAGTGACACAGATGAAGGTCTGTGTTTTCTCAGTGGAGCAGAGAAGATGCAGTGTAAATGAAGCATGCTGCACCATGGCGGCTTGTGCTTTATCCCCTCACTTTGTGTGTGTGTGTGTGTGTGTGTGTGTGTGTGTGTGTGTGTGTGTGTGTGTGTGTGTGTGTGTGTGTGTGTGTGTGTGTGTGTGTGTGAATGACAGAGGCCTCTTTTAACTCAGGAGCTTCGGTTGGGTCTAAGTTGAGTTTTGTACAATTTATTTTTTCATTCTTTGGCCACGCCCACCCTCAAAGACTACAGGATGACAGAAATACACACCAAAGCATAGAAATGCCCTCACAAACATCCAGCTACAAAGCCACGGGTGCATGAGAGCTGATTATCCGGTGTGTTTATTGTGTGTTTTGATGACCACATTAGAAGGAAGGGAATTAAAACCTCATGGTTAGTTTGTCCTTATTAAAATCAGGGCAGTCCCTCAGCTGTGCTTCTGTGACCTGCAGGAGGAGGGCCTCCCCTTGTGTTTGCTCTCTAAAACTACAATGTACTCACTTTAAATAATACAAAGCTCCCCTATGGTGAATTCATTTGCTTTTCTTCACGTTCTCACGGTTGTAGTGAGAACTCAGCAGTTCTAAACCTTGAGAAAGACATGAAAGGAGAACTAGCCTGATCGCCTCAGTTAAAAGCTTTTAATGCCACCTAACACTGACATTACACCTATTTACAGGCTACGATGAATAAAACTACATTTATATAGAAATATGTGAAGGAAAGTTGAATGATTTAAACAATAAGCTGTAAACTAAGGGCATCGGTTCCAACTAAGACTGACATGGGACAACAGCCCTTAAATAATAACAATCTTGGATCAAATTATTTGTTGTCTTATTTTGTTTGGAGCAACACAGTTTTTTTTCAGGTGAGTTCTTATGTCACTACTCACTACACAACATACCTTTCTTCTTATAGACAGGAGAGGGAGAAAAATGAGGTCAGACCTACGTTTTACACGTTTCTGCTCTTTGGGACAAATAAATCCACATCTGTTCCAAGTGAGTTTAAACCTTGTGAGTGTGTATCACTGTGTTTTTGCCTACTGCTTTATTACAAGATTGGAAGTTTTAGAGGGGAAATTATCCATGAAAAGACTGAAGCGCTCCACAGGATGAAAGAAGATCGAAAACAAGGAAATTAATCTTACTTCACTGACAGCAATTAGCTTTTTCCATTCAGCTCCACAGTCTGTGCTAACACTCAGCGACTTTTAGCACAGCTCAGTGAAGCTAAATACATCTGCATCTTTTCTTCATCGTTACGGTGAAGCGCCATCTGCTCCTGCTCCATGTGGATTTGAAGATGTATGCATGAAGCAAGACAAATTACAGCATGTGCATGTTTACAAGTGCTGGTTTGTGCAAAAACATCAGACATGTTTGTCTTTTACTTTGTAATAAAATTCCTGATTCATCTTTTTCAGCTGTCTATATAATGTTTTGGGCTGCAGGAAAAGCATCTCCAACAGTCTAGAAAGCAAGTTAGGTACTGAGGGAATGCAGGTGACTGAAAGCTGAGGTTTAGTTCTGCTCATTAATTTAGATGAGGTGCTGCTTTACCTGAAGGTGCAGGGTGGTTTGGTTCCTTTAAAGAGTTTGTTCTTGTAGTGACACAACCCCGACAGCAGCAGTGCCTCTGATATAATCATTCAGTTCATGAAGAGACAATTACAAAAATTACCAGTGTTTACTCTCAGTTATCTCCTTGCCAGTAGGATCTTCATCAGGAGTGCAGAACGTTTTTGGTTGAAATAAAACAACAGCCATTTTAAATCAGTCTATCGCTCTGTCATTTCCTAGTTTCTCCCTTAATCCCAGGTCCTACAACGTGCCGCTGCTTTTTGACAGCTGTCAGAGGCAACTTTCCAAATTGACCTCCACCTTTACAATCGATGGTGAAGGGTCAGCCTGAATGCTGGGGGCTTCTTTTGGTGCAGGAGGTGAGCACAAACTGTTCCTGCCCCAGTGCTCGAACCTACCTCATCTCCATTTCTTCTTCTTTATGTCTCCAGATGTGAGCACTACAAAGTTTTTGACATAATTTATACTAAATTTTGTCAGCTAGTGACCTGAAAATTGTTAGTTCTATTTTAAAATTCCATGTTAGTATAAAGAAAAATGTAACCTTGGCTGATTATTATTATTACTAGATTTAAATTTTTTTTTTTTTAATTTTTTTTTTTTTTACTATTTTTCTTAAAATTGTGTAATAATAATCGATATTTAAATCAAAATAATGGGTGTATGAATAAACATCTATTATCATTTATTTCCGGTGTAATATTTCATTTCTAAAAATCGAATGCAACGATCTCCTCGTGTCAGCTTTCAACCACACGGGGGCAGTAAAGAGTCATGTCTTCCGCTGCTGGTCACTGTCCCATAGCTCCACACCTCTATAAATAACATTTATATAAGACAATTACACATCATTGTAAAATAAAAATAATGTTATAATACTGCAATGCATTGTATGCCTATCCATCATTTGTATGAGTCTGGTAAATTTGTCTATTTCTATGTTTGCAGCGATACTTTGATGTTTTTGTACATGGTTTTGGTCAGTTGTGGGTTATTTTCTATCACAACCTTGTGATTTAAATTTTTTTATCCACTTCAAACAGTTTTTTATCGATTCAATCTGATGAGAAATTCTGTGTTCTTGTTCATAAATGTTCATGTATAATGACATCCACACGTGCACTGGCCTTAATGCCTTCTTTTCACCTTACAGACTGACATTGTAGCAGGAAGTGTTTGTCATGTTTCCGTGCACGGCTTTGTATGTGTGTGATGTGTTGTGTTTTAAGTGTTAGTGTGCCACTGGTGAAAAGAGGGTGATTGAATGGTCAAGGCCTTGAAGCTTCCTCTCTTGGGGAGTTTCATGGAGGGGACACATGTAAGCAGGGATGGGCAGACAGGCATGTGGTGGGTTGTCACATGTTAATATACATGCACAGCACATGACAGAAGAACTGTGGATGGGAGTCTGTTAATATAAATGAAGCCTTCACACTCGGATGCACAAAATAATTTGGTAGGAGCTAATTAGTTACCAGTCACATTCTGACTGTAATATGAGCCAGGAAAACAAACCCTGCAGCCGAGTGAACACTGATCACACATTACAGATAAAACCACGTAAGGGAAGCTGGTTGGGCTGTCGTAATGCAGACGTGTACATTTTCCTTTTCTGATCTGGATTTCATTTACAAGGGACTCCAGAGTCTTCTGAATGTTGCCCTCTGTGGTTTACGGCTGTGGCTCCACCGACAGCTGTGAGCAGCGTTGTGTTCGAGCGTCAATACGGCGTATTCATTTGGCAGTTGTTACTCCAGGGATCACACCACACCAAATGATTAATTAACCCTGACTAAAGCACTGTAGAGCTGGATGCAGCTGAGCTAAAATACATCTCTGCATGCACATAACAGAGACATGTGATGTGGCTGAAAGCATCACTGGTCTCATTAATATAATAGTGACTTGGCTTCAGTGTTGCGAACCAAAGTCGTGTGTTTATCCACGTGAGCGTGAGCCAGGCGTCCCAAACACCACAGTGCCTAACCCTCTAACTGGTCCTAAAACATTCAGTAAATGTAGCAGATCGTGTAGACTGTGGCCAGAGAACAGTGCCTCATCCAAACCAGACGGTGAAATCTGCGCACACATGCAGTGTGTGGTTCAGAGGGGAGCTGACTCAGTCAGGAGATGCATGGCTCACACTCAGTCCCTTGTTGGAACCTGAATGGTCCATTAATATAAGATGGCAATGCTTAAACACATGCTTTATTTTGTGTTTGAACCAGGAAAATGTAAGTTGGATTTTCTCTGTCAAAATTACGATAAACCATTTTTTGCGTGCCATTTTGCCTTCACCGCAGCAACCCGTACAACCACACACGGCACCTCGGGAGCCACTGTTCAACCCAGAGAAACCCCGAAGGCAGCGTGTATGTTTTCAATACTTTTCTTTATTAATATGTGCTGATACAAGATTGCTCTGACCTGCCATGATGCAAACACTCACAGTAAATCCCCCCCTTTGGCCCAGACAGCTGTCAAAGCAACAACCGTGAGAAGAAAATAAATCAAATAAAACATATGAACATCTTTTTTTTTTTTTTTTTAATTTGAATGGGAGTGGGATGTATATTTTTCTGTTTATAAATGTTTCAGCGGTACAAGATGAATCATCCATTTCAGAGAAAATTCACATAAGGCTTCAGCAATGGTATGACTAACAGTGGTTACAGCTTTCTATGGAAAAACACAGCCAGTTATTTATTTCCACATATTCTAAATTTCAGGAATGTGCATGACCAGATCCTACTGTGCTGAGCTAATGAACACAACCTTTTGCACAATATCCCTCTCACACCTATTCCTCGCCTGACAATGACAAACAAAGATGCCTGCCTGGATCATTCATGTTCCCCCGATGGTGAATGGTCATTGACAGACACATGCAGCCACATTGCATCCATCTCTGCTCTCAGAAACAGTGTGTAATATGGTAGGTAATGAAAAAAGAGACATCATTCAACCCCTTTCTAATGGAAACTGCCAGACATTAAGAACTGAAGGATAAACATCTTTCAGTTTAGTGTTAAAACTAAACTATGCTGACTCAGTGTGTGCATTATTTATTTCTGACAGATGATGTATGTATTTAGTTTTGGACTTTGGGCTGTATGTAAAAACTGGTCCTTGCAGATGTAGCATGGAAAAAGCATCGCTTCATGCCCTTGTTTGTACCACCTTGTGAATTAAAGCCTGACTTACTGACGAATTCATTTGTATTTGTCACGCCAACCACACACCTGAAATAATATTCAAAATAAAACCTAAAACTGGAATATGCCACAGCGTTAGCAGTGAGAAATGGACTGACGGTCGACTGGGCCTTCTGCTGCCTAATGATGGGCTGAACAACGCCACTCGCTCTCCACTGACACGAGGCTGCAGGGCTGAGGCCCTCGTGCTGAGAGAGTCAAAGGCTGTGCAACATATCATTAAGCCATCTTCCCACCCGACCACTGGATCACATGCAGGTCGGCCTTATCAGTGGAAAAGAACAAGAAAATAAGCGAAATAATTAGAATGAGACAGGAAAAAACAAAGGAGAGAGTAAGGGAGAGTTCACAGCAATAAATTAGTACCCACAGTGTTATTATTGTAATCAGAGGTTTGGGGGGTTTCAAATAGTGAAGAAACCCCTGTTGTGTGAGCCCCCGTCCAACAGCATTGACTTCAAGAGTGTAATCAGAATCATTTACCACAGCCCAGCGCTGCTCTGTTTATTGGGATATTAATCTGGGATAAACAAAGCTTTTGACAAAACAAATTAACACTCTCAAAGAAGTGCAGCACTAATGGAGTCCGCTGAGATTGATATTAAAATCTGGTTAACATGGGGAGGTGGTGGGAGGTGTGTGTGTGTGTGTGTGTGTGTGTGTGTTGGGGGGGGGTGGCACTGGAAAGATGGACCTAAGGTGACGCACATTCCTCCTCTGGGAGTGTCAGTCTAAGCAGCGCGTCTCCCGGCTGAACAGTGCAGATCAGCATCAGCACATTGTGTTGAATGCAATAAGGCTGGGATGGAGGTAATGATGATAGTGATGAGAATCACGATGATGATGGCCCTCTTGTGTTTCACATTAACACTTTTACCCTGGGGTATTTTTTTTTTTTTGAGTCCTGCTTAGTATAATACATTCAACTGTCCTTAGCTGACCAGAGAGCGCTGCTACG
Source organism: Arothron firmamentum (assembly GCA_016586285.1). Classification (NCBI taxonomy): domain Eukaryota; kingdom Metazoa; phylum Chordata; class Actinopteri; order Tetraodontiformes; family Tetraodontidae; genus Arothron; species Arothron firmamentum. Next base: position 59,303 of record BJFM01003721.1, on the reverse strand, counting down.
CTACAGTGCCTTACCGCCGAGCCATAAAATCTGCAGTTCACACTTTGTCCAGCACTGCAGCAGAGCAGAGCATATAATAACTATGTTGTCTTTTCCCTTTTAAACCCGGCCTGCTCCCAGTGTCAACTGTAATCCAAGTCTACTAACATTAAACCTGTCCTGTACATGTTATCTCAAAAGCTCAAGCAGCGATACTTATTTCTGAGCCTCATTGTGCTCCACGGCCCATACAAAGTTATTTAGAGAAGTGATTTGAATAACAAGACCGAATCATGAAAAAAAAATCCTTGTAATCCCTCTCTCTTATCAGCCTTTAACCTTCTCTCTTTCAGCCCCAGGAGCCTGAGCTAAAAGCTGTCCTTTGGGTTCCATTCAATGTGGGACAGTGGGGCCCTGGTAAAATGTCACGCTGCGGTAGATGTATTTATTTTCTGCTCACGTATGATCCACACACCCAACTCTTCTGCTAGGTACAGGTTACGAGGGACACACACACGCAACGTCATGAGGCGATAAATGTGCAACATATTCCAACAGATACAAAAAAGAGATGAAACCAAATAAAAACACAGTGTCAAAGAAGGCAAACTCAGTTGGGTTTCAGCTGTGAGATAAAGGAGGCGTCGTTAGCATCTATGCCGACAGCGCATTTCTCAAATGTATCACTTGCATAACTTGGTGCATTACAAACGCTGAATGCAGTTATCCCACAGCTCCCACAGCTCCCACAGCCGTCTGCCCCCCTTGTACCTGAACAACATCCGTAGCAGAGAAAGAATGGCAGCTCTCAGGTGAGCATCCCCTTTGTCTGGTGTGAATTCATCTCATCGCAAAAAAGCTGTACCACACACACACACACACACACACACACACACACACACACACACACACACACACACACACACACACACACACACACACACACACACACACACACACATTCTTGTACTTCTATCTATCCCCAACTAACCCCCTAACCTTACCCCAATTCAAACGCCAACCTTAAAACCACGTCTTAACCCTCAAACGGGCCTTTGAAATTGTTAGGAGCAGCTAAAATGTCCTCACTTCTCAAAATTGTCTTCACTTTGCTAGTAGAATTTTTATCCACCTCATCATACCGATATTCATGCACTCAAGAAATGATAAAGCAGTCCATTTAAGCTCTGGAGTGATGCTAAAACTTTAACAGTAAAATACAAATTTCTGAGAGCAAAACAGATTTCATTATCATACATACCAGAACCCATGTTTTAAAAAGCCATCTGGTTATATCTGCCAAAAAAAAAAGAAAAAAAAAAAAGCAACCAAGCAGTTTCTAGTTGCTGTCCACCCACAGTATTTTACTGGGCCTCCGAGGTCCAGTTCATGCTCTCTGGCTGCACAAATCGCATCCCTGCTCTCTTTAGCAATTCCACCCGCAAAGGTCAAACATTGACAACATTTAAGGGATTATATAACCAAAAAAGGTGCACCAGGATTTTTTTCTTCTGTTTTCATGTGTATGAATAACATCTATACATTCTAATCTGCATTTGTCTCTGTCTTTCTCTCTCCATTGAGTCACTATGGACTGTTCACTGAATGGTGCAGTGCTGGGGCACAAGAGGAGATATGGAGGAGAGAGATGGAGCAAGGTCATTCAGGTGACAAAGTCTAAAACATTTTATTTTTTTTTTCTTTGTTGGATGGTTTGCAGTACAAGAATTCATCTTTCATAGTATCTGTCACTTTTGTTGCTTTTGATCATCTGGTGTCTATTTACACAGTAGGAATAAAGCAGTTTCATGAGAGGTTCATATGTACACAGTTATATCAAAATGGCTGACCAGTAATTTTCCCACATTTACAGTTTTGCTCGTCGTAACTGTATGCAGATAAGTCCAACTGGCTAGGTTCTAACAGCAAAGTATAGAAGAGAGGACTCATGTTGTCACCTCAAGAGGATGTGGACTCTCTTCATAACAATAGCAAAGCAGTCATTTCACTTTGAAATGCCAAAAGCAAATAACCGGAGAGCAGTGGGAGGACTGGTCAGTCTTATGGATGCAGGCCTTGGAGGTCTGGAGTAAGGGGTGCAGTGCCTCTCAGTCTCCATCTCTGCCTTTGTTCCAGTTTTGTTCAGTCTTTGATTCACAGCAAGAGAAAATGAAGGCAACTACACTGAATCCCACTGCCCGCAAAGAACAATAGCTCCTACTCACTTGAACATGAACAAAGTTCTGTTTTCACCTCTGATGTTCAGTAATGAGCACTTCTGGATAAGTGAGTGTATATACTGTATGTGTGAATGCATATGTGTGTCAGTGCTTGTGAATGTTCTAGTTTCTGTTCTGGCTCAATAATAGGTATTTTTGGCAACAATAAAGAGCTATCAGACATTTTTAGGTTATAATAGTTTACTATAGTGTACTATCCCTGTCCCCATAGCAAAAGTCCTTTCAATTGATGGGAGAAAAAGACTACTGATGGTATAATGAAGGAGAGTGAAGTAAAATAGAAAATGATACTCTCATCTCCAGAGGCTCGTCTGAGGAGCAGTTACATAAAAAAAAAACTTGACAAAGTTGTAAAATATCTGAAGGAAAATGGGCTGTATTAGTACATTCAGAGTGCTGGACTTGACCACAAGGTAGCAAAAGAACCGGAGGGGGACAGGGGCTTTGAAGAGCCAAAGCGCTCTGCTCACACCCATCACGCATCTCCATGGGAAAAAGAAGGGCTGAACATCCAGCCTGATTCTGCAGACCTCTCTGAGAAGGTCATCGTCTTTACTGAGCTGTCAGTTGACTAAAAGTCAAGAGGAAGGAAGGCAACCAAACAAGCAACAAGTGAAGAGGTGCAAGAACTAGGCAGGCTAGGAGGTGGTGCTGGCCAGCACACAGTAGTCCCTCAATGTGTCCTTCATGTTGCAGTCACAGGCTGGTAACCAGCTGCATCTGTCCATCTCCCTCGCTGTGGGCAGGCTCCTGAGGCTGGAGTCCTTCCCCACTTGGCCTTTGTAGTTGGGCCTGGTAAAAGGTTTGCATGGGGGCTCCACGAGAACCCAGGGCAGGTCTCCCAGAGCTGTAGTACAGCTCCTCAGGGGGCTGAGCTGAGCGGGGCACCACTTCGAGGGGCTCGGGACTACTGTCTGGGTATGGAGAGTCTCGTAGGTTGGTGATGCTGGTATACAGGGAGTCACGGGCAGGGGAGTCTGGTGCTCTGCTGCCCCCCTGCCCAACAGCACTCTGACCACTGTGGCCAAGGCTCTCTGTGAGGTCAGCCGTGTAACTCTCTGACTCTTCTGGGTCGCTTTGGTACAGGACCGACTGAGCGCGCTGCAGAAGCAGGGGTTCTTCCAGAGCTTTATAAAGCAGCTCCACATCCTGTGGGGTCCGTTGGGCTCTATCTCTCAAAAAGTCCTCATCTTCATCCATACAAAAAGATTGCTCTGGCCCAGCTGCAGCTGTGCCCCGCCCAACTCCCACGTGAGGACGTCCTCCTAGATCACCTCCACCTCCTGCCCCGACACCACCTCTCAGGTTGTTGTGGACAAGCTCGGAGATGATCATCTTCTCAAAGGCCGCAGCGTCAGAGATGTTTCGTCGGGTGCCCCCCGCCAGAGCCTCCGAAGATCGAGGGTTGAGCATCGAGGGTGGACTGTCTCTGCCCCCAACACTGAGGAAGTCACAGCTGCCGCCGCCACCACCTGCTGGGCCACTGCGTAGGGAATAGCTGTTGTTGAAGTTACCGTTCAAGGGTAAAGTTTCCATCCCACAAGGATCTCGGGTCTTGGATAATGTACTCTCTGGACACAAACACAAGCAGAAGAGACAGACAACTTAATGTTTTGAGCATTACACAAGTGCCAGGAGAATAAGCATTTAGTTTGCAGTGATGTGAAGTAAAGTGAATTACACTTACTTGGGTCACGAAATGTTCCTTTTAAAACCAGAGAAAGTCATGCGGCGCAAATGACAGGAAAAACAACAGTAAGTGTTTTTTAATGATGTAACATTAACTTGATGAATTAGTTTTCAAAATATTTCAATAGGGAGACATTAACAGAATAATAAAAACCCAACTTGTCCATATGCTTTATTATTTTTGTCTGTCTTTCTTACTGTCACCTTCAACCTTCCACACTTTCAACATCTCATTTACTTGTGCTTATTTAGCATAAAAGTCCTCCAAAATTTACATTCGAGGGAAAGAAAGTGCAGACTTCTTTTAACTATTGTCACTAATGCCTACATAAGTCGTGCAGAATCTCACACATTAGCACTAATTTGTTTCCACATTTATTCTGCCAAAATGTAAAGATTTTGTTTTTTCCCCCCACAAATTACCACTACAAAGCAAAAGTAAATGTCATAGATGTCCAAAACCTGGTTAATGCGTTCATTTCTTTTTATTAAATATGTAGCAGTAGGAACCTTAATACCTAATTACCCATACTACTTCTTTTTGAATAGGAGTGTGGGTAATTACACATTCTAATGAAGAGCTCTCCAAACTTAGGCCCTTCTAAAAATGTCCTGGCTGCCAGGCCTGTGGCACATTGTACTTGTCACATTGTACAGAGAGTCTTTAAAATATTTAAGGGAAACGCTGTCTTAAGTATTGGTCCTCAGACGCTGGACTGATAAATGGGCACAGCTTGCTTACAAAATAAATGCTCCTATACCATAGTGGAACAATTGTGGCTGTGTACTAAACAGAGGTGTAGTATGGAAACTGATGAAACAGCCATGGAAGTGTCTAAAAGCCCTGATCAGAGATGAATGCAAGAGGAAACAAAAAGGCACTGAGTGTTTACTCAAATCCTGACTGACTGAGCTCCCTGGTCCGTCTCTACATCCCTCGTGAATTCAGCAGACTTTCTGATGTCTGGCTGTTGTGTTTCAGCTGTCTGGGAATAGAAAGACTGTCCCTGACATTTTGGGCAGACGCAGCTGTTGCTAAACTCCTAATCAATTTGAGGCTGATTTCATGAAAATTCAGGATCTGACCAGATGGCTAGTTAGGCTAGGTGCTGTTTGGCTCAGTTTTGCTCAGCCTAGTGAGTCTGTCTGACAGCTACGCAGGCTGAAAAAACACAGCACAGACAGCCATATGTGCAAGCACTCAAATACACTGATGAATTTGTGAACATAGTGTTAGAAAAACATAAGGCCTGCAGAGTGATAGCATACAAACATGTGAAGTGTCAAGGGTGCACGTACACAAAATGGACCATGCAAGTGGAGCTAACCTGTAGAGTTAAAGACGCCAGGCGACGGTGGGGTGAAGCTTTCAGCCAACAGGGTGTTGTAAGGAGATGTTCCTCCACGGGTCTGTAACACTGGGTTGGTCAGAAGATGGTTGCCCATGGTTGCTGCCAAACAAAAGCAGGAAGAATAATGAGCTCAAATAGGCTCTTAATGATGCCTTAAATGTCTGCGAAGCAAGCTCACGCACAGACGTCTCAGAATGGGTCTCCGTTTTCCAGCCTTTGAGACTAATAACATCTGAAATCATAACAATATTTCCTATTTATTCAAACGAGGCTGGTCTGTTATGTTTAAAGGAGTAATGCATTTCACAGTGTTCTCTTCAATGTTCATGTCAGCTGATTGTAACCTTTGAGCAAAAACGCAATTGTAGTGAA
>BJFM01003721.1:14482-52551 GCA_016586285.1 Arothron firmamentum | reverse complement strand
CCCCAAAAAAAAAAACACACATAAAGAAAGAGAAAAAGAAATCACTCTGTCCATGACCAGTAACCATGACCAGCGGTAAGTATAGCTTTTAAAATGATGCTTTAAATAGTTAAATAAGATCCACCACAACCATCATCAACAGCTAACATCAATAAAAATAATATAGAATAATTTTTTATTTGAATACTAATTATCTTGAGTATTCAGACAGGAGCATCAACACAGCAGAAACGCTTCATTTTTGTTTCTTCATTTCATATTTGTTTCAGCTTTTGTCCTGCTGCGGCTGAGGCTTTTAGAGACCCCAAGCTGTCACTGCTAGAAAAGGAAAGCTGCCACCTACCAGTCAGCCTCCAACCATGCACTATGTACTGCTCTTCCTGTCTGCCATAGCGCGTGCACGGCAGTCCAAATAAACGTGTGTTTATGTGCACTCAATTGCGTAAGCCCACGGAGGAAGTGGGTCGGGAACAGAGGGGGGCCTCACCACGGTTGAGGGTTGGGGTGTTGTTGATGTCTCCCGCCATGAAGGAAGATTCTGTCTGCTTCCGAACCGTGTCGTTCCACATCCTGCGGATCCGACTCTGGAAGAAGGAGCACAGAACACTGAGCTGCAGTACGAAGACCAGTTAAATATAGAAGCACCATGGATAGACTTTGTAACTCAGTGGGACTCCTGTGATCAAAACTGTGTGGCTTGCTCTAATCTGCAGAAGAACAGCAGGCAAACACGCCAGACCACGGCTAGGTCAGGTTTTATGAGAAGCACTAATAACCTCTAGACATGTACAACACGACTGCAAGCAGCAGAAGCAATTGTTTTTTTTTTGGAACAGACTGATTATGTGAATGGGAGGTGTTTGGCTTGTTGTGTTAATTGACACAGTCACCATACAGTAAACAAAGCATAAAGTTTCCCGTATTGCTCCATATGTTGCTTACATCTGTTTAATTTCAGTTTAATTTTGATGACTGGCTGATCTACGTAATTTTTAGACTTGAAATGTGGAAGTCAGCAACGGGTGGTGGGGGGGGGGAGTACTGCAGGTTCACAGCATACACACTGGAAGGTCATAGAATGTGTGATCATGTGTGTGTTCACAGAGAACAGGCTGCACATTTCTATCAGTCTATCATTATGACTCCCTCTAAAGGCATTGGAAGCTATTTGCCAGGGCTGTCATGCCGCACCTGTCTGTGGGCTGCTGTGTGGCGAGTTTGGCTGCTGCTGTAGTAGCGGTTGTTGGTACGTAGGCCAGAGTTTTTCAGGGAACCGTGGGAGCTGCTGGAGGAGGTGCGGCTGCAGCAGTAGGAGTGACGGAGACATTTACTGTACTCCTTATGGACCTGTAAAAACACAGCAGCGTTAACAGGCGTTAAAGTCACTAATACAAACAGTGCTTCAACAGCCCATAGTCTGATACAGCGATTTCCTGGTTGCCCAACTTAATTTGTTCTGGAAAACATTTCTTTATTCAGAATTCCATAATCCAAAATTGATTTTCTGATTCAATTATCTTCTGGTCTCTTCTCTGGTTGCGTCTAAGTTTTCTTGGAACCCGTGATTATCTCCAATATCTAAGCACAAAATAAAATCACAACCAAGCAGAAGGCTTATAGTTCCCACAGGGCCACATCCAAAATGAAAAAACTCCCAAATTTTGTTTCAGCATTAAAAAATGTACAATAATTAGTTTTTACAAACAAGGTTTGACTGTATAGCCAGGGGTCAGAAACTCGTGGCCCCTTCATCTCTCTGGTTCCATCCCATTGATTAGAGATTGTGAGTTCATTTTAGTTGAATATAATGTGAATAAATAATTCACATGAATAAATAAATAACGGCCATTTCAACTTCTTTTAAAGAATTGACTACATGTTAATGTATGTGTTGGATACGTGGGATGCCACACCTACATACAAAGTATGCATTTGGAGTCCTATAGATCTTTTGATCCACATACTTGTATGAGCAGGTTTTTTCCATCATGAACTACAACAAAAGTAAACATTGCACGTGTCTCACAGATGAAAGCTTGTAATCCTGCATGAAAATGAAGATGGCGATTTATAGCCCGGATACGGATACACTGCGCAGTGAAGTTCAGGAGCAGAAATCACATTAACTAGGTTAAAGAAACAATTTAGCGAGCAGTTATTTTTGAAGATTTTCTTTTAAATTGAACCCTGAATTGATGTATTTGTATTTGATTGTCAGGTTGACGTTTGAGTGCTATACGCCACGTGAGGAAATTCAGGAACTCTGTAAGGTTGTTGAGAGGAGACAGGTACAATAACCAAGGGAAAGAGTCCAGTTTTAGCCGTCAAGTGCATTTATTTACATGTGTGCAAGCAGTCCCACATTCAATGATGGTGGATTTATAGTCTAACCAGTTTTTAAATTATCAGCAAGATACATTTTGCATTTTTTCTTTAATTTTAGTCATTAAAATAGGTAACCATTTCATCCATGGCAAACCCCCCCCTGCTCTCCAGGGGCAATTGGTTTGCTCCCATTATAAAAAGGACTGGACCCTTCCACTTCCTGTTTGCCATTTTTCAGGAAATGCAGAGGACAGATTAGGTGAGTGAATGCAGGTGGCAATGAATTGTTTGTTTTTAAAATTCGAATCCATTCCTTAAATGTGTTAAATGTTTGTGTATTTTCTTTTAGCAATAGACGGAATATTTAATAATCAGCTGATATCTGCCATTTATGTGAAAATAAATTAAATCAATTGGGCTTCCAACTTAACTTTAGCCTGCAGAAAATCATTAGTATTTTCACAACACACTACCATTTACAGACGGATCAACAATAATGAGAAAATGCTTTAAGCAGAGGTATTAAATGGAAAATGATTACGCCTGGAGCATGCAGGTCGGTAAATTAGAAGGCATGGGCCTGCTGCATGACAAACTGAATTAGACAATCAATGTAACATAAACTTGTTTGCCCTTATGAAAGTGAATATGCTGCTGTTTTATGATTTTTATAATGTCGTGAATGCGAATTCTTTAAGAGAAACAATTCATAAATAAGGGGAAGACTCCATCAAGCTTACCTTAAATAACTCTGCTAAATAGTTATAATTGCCAGTGTCTTTTTTTCCCCCTTTTAGTTCAAAAGAATTTTGTGTTTTGCGTTGTTAAAATTGGAAAATAAGTCAATTGTTTGCTGTCTATTAAGCTCATAAAAGTAACCGTATGGTTCTCATTTATACAACATAAGTTTAAGGAAACTATATCTGCAGTGTTACCGTCAGTTAAGTGGTCAAATAGGTTTAGTGGCTCAGAGTGGGTTGAAATTTGGTGGGAAGTTGGTGCAAATGGCTCCTTCAATGCTAAAGGTTTCTGACCCCTGATAAAGAACAACCACCCATTTCTCCATACTTTCATCCATATAATATGCATTTTTACCTTCTTCTGCAGAGCACAGTGGAAGATGAAGATAAACATGCCTTGGAACGCATTGAAGATGGTGAAAAGGTAAGCCATGATTACTGTGTTCTCATTAATAAAGAGTAGGCCAAAAGCCCATGTCAGCCCCAGTAAAAACAACAAGGTGATGGCCCCAAGAGACCAGGACCTGAGAAGAAGGAAGAGGGTGACTTAAAAAATGATAAACTTGTCACAGACATATTGCATATTTTTTAAAGAAATGTTTAAGGTGTAGCCTCAATATTGTAAGTGGAACTTACTTAATACTGTCTAAGCGGCTGGAGTCAGGTTTGAGTGCTGAGGAGTTGCATATCATCTTGTGTAAAGTGATCATCAGGAAAATTAGATTAAGCTGTAGACACGATATAGAAAGAACACAGTCAGAGTAACCGATAAGCTACAGAAATATTCTATTACAAATCTTACAAAAATGGAAAATACTGTTGGTTGGACTGGTGTTCAAAATTAAAATTGAGACAGGTATAATATCTGACACTGAAGCTAATACCATAATAACAAATGAAACGGGTCCAATAAAGCTCCAGATGAAGTAGTTATCCACTCTCAGCCAGCATCTGGAGTGACACAGAGGAGAAGAGTCTTATAGGCGTGGATAGAAACACACATACAGGCAGACATGCTCACGCTATTCTCCTGTCTCAGCGGATTATCTTACAAAGGCTAATTGTCAGGATTTAGCTATGTGTTCAGAAATTCCCATTTGCAAGGAGGTGTAAGAGCTGCTCTCACAGCATTGCATATTACACTTCCAGAGGGGGGGAATAGCATAATTCTACTTCTCAATCTGTAGGTGCAAACGGCCTGTCTTCACACGTACGCTTTCTTGGTCCCATAGCTCCTGTAGTCTATGGCTGCAGAGATGCCCACCACCAATGCAGGGAAGCAGTATCCACACAAATAGTAGTACTTTTTGCGGGAGTACTCGCTCTCAAAAACCTCCACCAGCATGAGATAGAGTTGTACACCCTCCAGACACATCCAGGAGAAGGCAGCCAGGAAGAAGAAATGTAAAAGGCCAGCAAAGATGGGACAGGCGATCTGAGAGTATCAGAGAAGATGAGAACAAAAGGAGATGATAGAAGAGAGAGAGAGAGACAGAAGTGAGCAAAGTTACTACCAGGGGCCCATTTCCGATAGGTTCGAATCTAAACTCAGGCTTGCCAAACCCTGAAATGTCCAAGAAAGAATTTTTAATATCAGAGCACGTTTGGAGTTGGTTTAATCAACTCTGAGTTAAAGTTACTCCGAGATACGTGAACGGGGAGATAAAAAGCCTCATCAATGCTTGATCGTCACACTTCTCCCCGTTGGAAATGGAACATTTCACAACCGGGTACACCGAAAATGCGCATATTTTCAAGGAAAAAAAGTAATACTGCGGCAGCGACATAAGAGAGAGTTCGTGTGGCTGAAAATTACTAACTGAGTCCATGCTTGATTATTAACTGTTGAGAGATTTAAAAAAAAAAAGAAAAAGAAATGTTTGGTCTTGGTTGTTCCACTCATTCAACATTTCTATTTTATGTGTGTTTGAGCCACAGGTGCAACTCAACAGGCACCAAATGGACTTGGCAGAAATTTAAGATGGAATCTAAAAATATAGTTCAAACATATCAGATGTGATTTAAATACAAGCTATTGTGGTGTTGTTTATCCTGTTCTCAAAAAGGCTGAGGTGATCCAGCGCCACCTAGTGTTGGTTCACTAAATGCCATTCATTAATCACAGACACGACTGGGCACACTGATTTTTCTTGTAGCAGGAGTTATATGTAATTGGCTGCTATTGCTTCCAGATATCAATCCATTTAATGATTAAACTGATACCTGCAATTCTGTGGAACACTTCCATAAGATGTCTGGGGTGACTTTTTAAAGCTACAAAAAAAAAAAGAGGCAAACAAAAGAGATAAAAATAAAGAATCACAATACAAAGAATTTGCTCCACACGAAGAGCCTTTCCGTGAGGGCTGAGAATGCTGTTAAATAAATTATTGAGGGTGCAAATAAATTGGTAACGCTCAAAGAAGCTCCCATCGGGGCTTAATTAAACGCCTAATCGGGGTCGGATCTTCCTCTCCCTTGAAGCCTCTGCAGGCTTCAAGAGCAGGTGAAACACGGGGTTATTTGAAACTAACCTGCTAGCGAGTCAGTTAGTTTCCCGGGTTATTGACTCAGTTACGCTGAACCGGCTTTCTGTAACTGAAAACCCTGAGTTTCCCTTAAATCACAGCGAATTACTTCAGAGTTTTCGCTAAACCCACTTTCTGAAATGGGCCCAAGATATTGGTGCTGGGCAAGTGAATGTCCTCAATTTATAGTTGGAATGCATCTGGTACTCACCATGTAGCACATACACACATAGCATACACACAACCATGACCACAAGTATCAGCTACTAGATCAACTCACATGGTATTCTGTCTTGTCAATACCGATGAGGAAGAGTAGCTCAGCAACGAAGAGGTTGATGCAGAGATTTTTGTGGATAGTGTTGCGGTCGGTCTGCAGGCCTCGCAAGAAGCAGAACGTTGAGATGCAGATGGCTAGACACACCAAAGAGATGACAATGCCCACCCAGGTGATCACAAACAGGATCAATTCGTGCATTCGTTCCTGGTACTGAGGTCCGGGATGCATCGGGGAAAAGAGGAAGATGAGAAATGGAGAAGAAAACAAGAGAGGGCAGAGGAACGGAAACACACGGCAGGGTCAAATGAATGGAAAAGGGAAGATATAGGACAAGACATCAGGAAGAGAAATGGGGAGAACAGACACAGGAGGGAGAAGAAAAAGCGGGGCAGAGATAGAACATGGGGGAGGGGAGAGAAGAGCAAAATTGCTTCATTTAATATTTGTAAATATATGCAAGGAGTTAAAAGTGTAGAGACAATAGAAAAGACATCCTGAAAAAAAGGAGAAAAACATGGCATTCAAATTCATGTGAATGTCAGCTAGAAGTAACAGGACAAGAATTTGTAAGTAAATGCCTCCCAGAATGCTGGAGTGAAAGAAGGAAAAGAGAAAATTCAAAACAAAGAGCTTGTCATCCTTGAGAGGATACATTAATGTGTGTGTGTGTGTATGTGTGTGTGTGTGTGTGGGTGTGTGTGTGTGTGTGACAGAGAGAGAGAGAGCGAACACTCTTGCTTGCACCACTGAGCGCTTGCATAAATTATCCGACTTCCATGACAGGCGTGCATCTGCCACGCCCTTATTTACTTACATCGGGCTCGTGCAGCGCCATGAGCACAGCAAAGTTGGTGAGGTGGCTGCAGGAGCAGGTGGTGTGTGTGCTGTTGGTGTGCAACAGCCTGCAGCCTAACGACGACCACTGGCCCGTCATCGAGCGCTCAGAATAGTTCCAAAAGGAGCAATTTGGAGTATGGTAATTATCCAGCTGTGGAGGGAACAGGAATGTTATAAATGTCTGTCTCAATTTATCAATTTACATGTAAGAAAAGATTTAGGGCGCACCTGTAGGTGTTTGAGTGTGAAGACCACTGGTTCAGTCAGAAACACCCTACTGGACTCTTTGTTAATTGAGGCGGCGATTATATGGGAATTGACTGCAAGGTGCCGTTTTTCATTCCTTGGACCTTCCACTTCCATTTTCACAGTGGCATTCTCGGTGGACAGGAAGGATCCCAAATTTTTATACAAAACAAACACCACCTTGACTTGTCCTAGAGATGGAAGAAGATAAAACAATAAAGAGAGATAAATAAATTACAGGATTAAAGAGAGCTTGCTTAAAAGGAGGAGGAAAAGGCTAATGTTAGGAGGAGATACTGGCTGAAAAAGAAAAGAAAAGAGGAGGAAAGAGGGAGAGAAACATACCAGCTACAGAAAAGGGGACATAATATGGTAATAGCAGCAAGACTGACAGAGATAGAAAGTGGGAAATGACAGGGGGAGCGAAAAGGAGACAGAGAGAGAGGGAGTTAGTGAAGGTTAGAATGATGGTAAGGACCGTTTCATTTTGACTGGTGGAAGAGAGCGAGATTTAATGTGGAGGGCAATGGAACATTCATCCCTCAAGCATTCACAGATCTCTTATTATTCCATATGAATATTTCATGTGCGTTTGTTTCAATCATTCTAATCTCGTTCTCGCTGCAGAGCTGAAAGGAGACAGAAAACAGTAAAGGGTGTGGGATGAGGGGCCATGCAGGGAGGAGAGGAGCGATGGAGAGACAGAGGAAGCCAGGGGAGGGGGGGGGGAGGAAAAATGAGAAAGTGGGTAACATGGTGAAGGGACAGAGCTGGGGATTGGAATAAGGAAGAGCAAAGAGAAGGAGTGCTGAGATTGCTCTGTCAGACTGGGACCTGATTGTAATCTACACGCCTCTCCAGCAATTCTATTAAAACCGCTGTTAAGAAACCATCAAGAAAAGAAATTGTCTCAGCACTTTTGTTAATCTGATTAGCCCATTATTATGAACCACTAACTTAGTCAACTGCACACCAAATTGTTTTAAGCATGCATGAAAATATGAGGATGGGCCGTCACAGGACAGTGGAGTTTGAATGAGTTTTAGTAATGTCTGCTGACCGTTGCGACTGTACTGTTTAATTGTGGATGCAGAGAGCTGGATGGTGCTTTCGCTGGAAGAGTTCTGTGGGAAGGACAAGTCCTGCTGATCCTTCTCTGGGTTTAAAACATGGACTTCAAGATCTGGCAGCAGAAGGAACCAAAAAACAAAGACACCGTCAGAAAGCAGCCAACAGAAATTGAGATCCTCAGCTTGAATAAACAAAAAACCTATGTGGTCCAAACTGTTCAGATGATCCAATTCTACAGTGTTCTTACCAATATTGGCTGCACCGTCAGAAAAGCGATTTCCGTACATGTTGTTGGCCAACAAAAAGGCGCCCTCTTCCAGCACGTCCAGGAGCATGGTGGCGGTGTGGGCCTGCTCTGTGCTGTTCATGTCCTTCCATGACTCCAGGGCCTCCGGACGGAGCAGGTTGCTCACTGTCTGCACCACCGCCTGGAACATGTGGCGCTTGTTACCATGCAGCACACTATTAACGTTGTCTGATGTGGCTATGACTATTTACTGAAAAAATATATCTTGGCAGTATTTTATTATTCAAATTTGAATGCCTCTTCAGTGAGTTTGGATAATCTTCTACGCTGTAAAAGTGAATATAAAAAATGTGCTCCTTTTAATATATTTTTTCAGCGATTTCAATAAATTTGGAGCAATTCATTAAGAAAGCTGCTTGGAGTGCAGATTAACAGATGTCTGCTCATATAATCAATAAATAACGGCTCATGAATGCCATGTCTTGCATTGCCATTAGCTATTAATTAGCCTTTCAGTAATTAATAGATATTTCCTTATCCCTTAATTATCCAATCATGGATAATAATTACTCTTTTTGTGCCACATGAGTATTACTTCACAATAATTTCTTGGAATCTCATCTCTCCCCCCACACTACATTTATTATTGTGTGATCTCAGACATATCACCATTCCATTTCACACTTACAATTCATTTAATGGCAATTTTGATGGTTATATCAGCTATCCAATTTATTGGAGTAACCTGCTTGATGAATCATGTAATTCTCTTTCTCTGGCCTCTCAAAATGAAGGATTGACTGCTGTGTTGAATAAAGAGCAGCACTCTTAACAGAATGAATTTTGCAAGAGAAAATGCCCCCCCCCCCGATCGAAAGAATGGTGGGTGTCTGACATGTCTGCCTTTAATATCACCGTTGTGTTGAGCTACCTTGTTGGGAGTTGTTTAAAAGTTGCAGTTAGTTGTTACACAGAAGACTTTATGTTCATTTTCCACAAATATTGTATCTGTATCATATTTATAAAATATTATATTAGAAAATATGACTTCGTATCACAGAATACTACGCTGAACACACAGAGATGCGTGCTGCTACATTTTATTATTATTTACTTATGGTAATGCATGAGCAAGGATCGTATCTCAGAACCAAAGTTATTGCACAGATTTTGAAAAAGCACAGAAGGGTATGGCAACACCAACTGTTGAGGTTCATGCTGCTATTAAATTACTTTTTCTCTGAGCATCAATATTGGACCTCATTGAGAAACGCAATATCATGTTATATTAAATAATGCAGAAACAGGTGACTCCCATCTTTACATCATTTACAACATCATAGATTTACAAGGAACCTTTTACACCTTTCACTGCTAGTTTGTTAATCCAAATTTCCTCCTGTGAACACTTCAAGGTAAACAGATCACTGTGAAGCAGTTTCTTTATCGTGGATCCGTTACGGTTTGAACTATGACCCCCGTCTGCTCAAGGACTTCATGACTCACTGAGGCAAACTGTAATTCTATAAAAAGCACATGTAATGCAGACAGCTGAAAGAGAAACTTTACCTGAATATACGCTCGGCAGGTTCGGTCTCGCCTCTGCAGCTGGAATGGAGCAAGAAAACCAGGGAAGATAGGATGGAAAAAAAATAGCCACGCCTGTTTGCATGCTCAATTATGGCTGAATGTCCACTAAACTCTGCATATTTTAACGTCTACATGAAGTACATGCATAAAGGACACATCGGCCTCTACCTTGTTGTAGTTGTTGTAGTTCCGTGGGATGGACTCTTTGCTCCCAGGCCTCAGAGACTGCAGCTGTGAATCCAGTATGTCCAACAACTGTTCAATCAGCCGCACGGACGAGCTGATGTCTCCAGCCTGGATCCGACTCTGCGTGTGGTTCACCAGTTCTGTGGCTATGTTGGCAGCGTTTTCGCCACTCTTTATCTTTATGAACCACACAAAGCACAGCTGTTCATAATATACAGTGAAGGTATATAAGTTTAAAATACATCTGCTTTACTCAGGAGAGTTGATTAAAGCTTGACTAAGATTAATGTAGAGACAGCAAAACAAAAGAAACCCATGCATCCTCATCTGTGTTGGTTAAGTTACGGACCATATACTACTACTACTACTGCTACTACTACTACTACTACTACTACTACTACTAATAATAATAATAATAATGATGACAGAGTGTATTACATGGTTTTCATTCCCCCATAACTGTACTGGAAAATCTTTCATTTGGCAACCTTTTTGCCAATGAGGTAGAATTTTAGAAAAAGGCTCAGTTCTTTGCTTTGGAATGTAATGTGATGTTACAGTAGATCTGCTTCCAGGCGCCTGCGTACAGTACAAAGTGCTGGTCAGGCATATACCATACATGGCTAATCCTGATTTTCTCCTGCAGCAAAGCAGCGTAGCTTGGTTTATTTTTATTTGACATTTTAAGCACTTTGCGGAAACATGTTTACTGCCAGAAATGGTAAATAATCTGATTACTGTAGTGTGTTATATATTTCACCAGCCTACATAAGTGAGTGTGGGTAAAGTCACACTAGAATCACTGAGATCTCGATTTTTGGCTACCTCATGTGCATAAAGCACTGTCCAAGACTATGGAGGAGAAATTGGCAGTGTGGTTTGCAAGCTGTCAGACGCTTAGACTGATTTTTAAAAACATTTAACCTAGCTGTAATTAAAATGCATTAGTGAAAAAAGAGAGTTAATTAAGTATCCTGAGCAGATGCCTTGTAATAAAGGGCCAGTTGAAATGAGTCTATATTTTAATCAGGCCAACCCTGGAGATATGTTAATGTGTGTGATGGTGGACAGGGAGGATGGTGGGGGCACACAGGCAGAGGAAGAGGACAGGCCCTTGGCTATTTCTACGGCTACAGGTCTCACCTTCTGGGCAACCTGGTTGACCCACGGGGAGGTGCAGTTACTCAGGTCGGGACCCCGTGGGTTCCACATGACCTGCTCAGCCAGGCACCGGAACGAAGCGATACCTGAAGAAGAAAAAAGAGCGAGTGGGGGTAATGGAAGGATGCTAATTCTTCAGTATCTGCAATTTAAAATATGAAGAAAGGAGTGACCAAAAAATTGGACTGAAAGGATTTTAAAAATGTATTATTACAAAGGTCTGAAGACAAAAGTGAAGAAAGGAGGAGGAGGTAGAAAGTCAAAGAGAAAATAGGTCAGCTGTGCTGGATAATGGAGTGTAATGAAGTGAGGATAGAGGACGGTGAGGCCAAACCACACTTTAATGCTCTGAAATGAACGTTTTTATGAACAAGGGCTGATGCAACATAAGGACTCAGGTATGAGACCCTCCTGCAAAAAGGCCCTCCACCAAATGTAGTTTCCAGTTATCACTAGTTATACATAGGTACATATAATGGCTCACGCGTGACATCAAAGGGCTACAAACCCAAAAAAAGGTCTGTTGCCGTTATGGCAAATCACCGACATCTACTCACAAAGACAAGGTGGTGAAAGGGAAAGAAAATAGCACGGATAATTTAGAAATGCTTCACTGCTGGAGCATCAGAGCAGATGTGTTGGTGCATTTCACACTTTCTATTACAGGCTTTTTCTCATCTTGCTTTTTTCCATCGACTGCTGGTTGGGTTTAAAAGCTACATCAACACTTGACAATTAAACCAGCTGCTGAATTAAAAATATTACCATCTTCAGAGGGAACACACAGACACTGAAAGGCGCTGGAGAGGAAGATGGAGGAAGATGGCTTTTTCTGCGACCGAAAGGAGCTTTTTGTTGGCTGCATATTTAGTGGTATAGAATCTAACATGAAGGGTTGTGATGCCTTTGTTGTCTAGCCTTTCATTTCATTATTCGTTACTTTCAATCAGCTCTGTTTTCTGTGGGAGATGAGCCTTTCATTTGTCGAGGACAGGCTTTAATCTGTGAGTCCTCTGGGACAGTGTCTGCTGGTGGGGCTGACGCAGGGACAGATGAAGACAAACAGTGAAAGCACAAACATACTGGTCACCTGGTCACATACCCATAGTTATAATGCATGCTCAAACAAAATAGCATGTGTGCTTTTTTTTTTTTTTTTTCATGTTTACAGTAAAAAAATAAAAAATAAACACTCAAATCTGCATTTGTCCTCACCTAGAGATCCTTTGGGACATGGGCGTTCCACGGTTTCACCCCTCTGTGTGGTGGGCCACTGGACACCCCGGACGAGCTTGGTCTCACAGAAATGAGGCTCCAGGCTGTGAGGAGGGTAATGTGGCCGATGGGTGATAGGCACTGTGGCTGTGATTGGCCGAAGATCGGGGTGTTTGTTGATGGAACCAACTGGGTGAGAAGTGGAGGCCAAAGGGCGAGCAGTGGTGGGGCTAGCACTGGAGGTGAAGGGCCTGGCTGGAAGAGTGGTTGTCACTTGGGTGGTGGTCTGAGGACCTGAGAATGCCAGAATCAAACAGAGGAAAATGTAGGAAGAATTATTGAAAGAAACTTGGAGTTATAAAAAGGTGTAAGGGATCTGTCAGGAAGCAGCCAAACCTGAAATCAAAGCTACAGGAGCCAGATCAAGAGAGTGAAGGACATATACATGTGACTGTACAACATCTCTCTGAAGTTCAGTTCAAATGTCAGTCTGACAGTAATTAGAGTGACAAATACGTTTCCAAGCCTCTCAGATCCTACCCTCCAGAGAGACGAGGAAGAACGAGGGAGGAGAGGTAAACAATTGATCAAATGTAGCTGAGTCACCACCAGTTATAACAACAACTAACAACAAAACCCTAATGTAAAGATTTAAAACTCTGACTCTAATCCAAAGGTTCGAGGCTTTAGAAAAACATTTAAATGGCAATATGGACACATTGTTCTCTCAGATTCCCAAATGCCTTTGGTGTTCTTCTTTCCTTATCATTCTAGAATGACTTTCCCTCACTGGAGCTACCGTCAGGGACAGTAGACCATTATTTGGTCTTACACATCCAAATTTGAGATAAGACACATGAAAGCAAAATTAAACTCTTTCTTTCATTATTCTTCAAGCTTCAGGTGTGATTTCATGTTTGTATATAATAAATTAAATGATGTACTGTGAACTGAGTTGAGCCTTGAAGAGGGAATGAAACAAAACTGTGCATAACTTGAAGATGTTAATAAAACATTAATGCTTCAACAAAAATTATCACAAAATCCCAACACTACAGTTGACAGTGTTATTTCTAATAATTAGAATTAATTTTCACAACCTTTCTTCATAGTCATCACGCTCATCCATGTCTATGCTTCCAGAAAATACTGAGGAGACTTCACACATATTATGGTGTCAGTATAATAGTTTCAGATTTATTAGATGACAAGAAATCTATGTCCCTTTTTCTCATGTGATCCTGCAAACATTGTGTCCTGACTCCATTAAATATTTGTCTGCTCCAACTGTTGGCTCCTCAGAAGATCATTATCAGCCTTGATTATGGCAGATCATCCAAATGGGGCAACATCTAAAACATGCAGGGCAGACACTCCCCTGCACAGTGCAGGTTAAAGTACAAGCTGTTCATTCTGCATCACCTGGGGCACAAATTCACATCAGGCACAAAAGGCAATTAATGAAACGGGACAACGCGAGGAACCCGCTGGCCTCACACAGTCAGTCAATCAGCTACCAATGAATGTACAGTTTCTAGGATGAAAAATGACTCACTGGACAGAAATTCAGAAAAAGATTGTATCATTAGCGTATTTTTTTTGTAGATCCCTGCTCACCTGTAGTTGGATCTGGTGGTCCAAATTCCAGCTCGTAGCGTAGCACATTATAATTGTTCCATACATAAAGCTGGTTGTCTCTTGGATTATAGTCCACAGAGGAAATGTACTGATAGGGGTTGGGAAAAGGGATGTTGACGGGTTCCTCTTGACCATGGTTGGTGTTGTAGGCGTACATCACAAGGTCACCTCCTGCCTCGCTGTCGTCATCCTGATAGACGGAGCGTACTGCGTACAGGACCCCACAAGCCATGAAGGCGTTAGATGCCATTCTTTTGTCAAAGCTGGTCTCCCAAGTGCCTTCAAACCGAAGCGTGTAAGGGTTCACCTATGAGAAAAGGACATGTTATTAGATCAGGATGGAATAATTTAATACTGACAATGTTTGGAAAGTGGAAGGATTTATTGTTTGAAAACAAAGAGATAACATGGTTTACAGTATGAACCTTTTTTTTCCTGATTATGTTTTGAGCATTTTCCCTGGGTTGGATATAACGTGACTTAATTATCAATGACTAAGTTTGGAACAATCTTCTATACATGAGTAGAAAAGAATAAAAAGGGTTCCTCTAATAGTATTCAAGTGAATCCATAAGCAAATACTGGCAGATAATTAGAATTTCAGATCAGTAAAAAATAAAAGGAAAATGGCTGCAGTCCAGCCAAACAAAACAAATCATATTTACCTTACTAGTGAGGACTGGATTTTAAATATGATGCGGTTTGTAATTTGTCTTCACATTTTGATAGGATTTCTCTGTGACCCTTTCCTTCACCGATGTTTCTTTATCTCATTTGTGTAATCCCAACATTCGTGACATTTGATTTTATGCCTGACAACTCAGATTACATTTGATATAATCCCGTCTTCACAATCCCCGTCTCATCCCCTTATGTGCAGCGTTGCTCTCCCACCTGGCTGACGACGAGTCGCCCGTTGTTGGCCTCGGTTGCGTAGATCACCCACAGGCCATTCTCGTCCACAGCCAGGTCAATATCTGATTTCCCTCCCCAGCGGTAGGGTGAGGTGTCATGGTAGTTGGCGTTTGTGATAATGGCTTCGCCGCTCTTGATGCGGGTCCTCAGGTCATACTTGACTATATTTCGCGTGCGTTCTTTGTTGTAAAACACTGCACCATCGTACACCACAAACCCAGTGCCATCAACTCTGTTGGGCAACCTGTGATGTAGAATCAAACATATGAGAGGTGCTAAAATCCAGAGGAGGGAAAAAAAAAAAGGTATCTGTTCTGTATGACAAATTCTTACAGGCTCAGAATAAGAATATTACCACCTCAGTGGCATCACCTCGCAACCCAACACGCGGTGTCAATAAATCAGTCAGGTGCAGATAATATTTGATCAACCAAGAGAATGGGAGGAGCTCTCACTTGTAGCTGGTGGTGGCTCGGCTCTGTTTGAAGTCCTCAGACGAAGCGTATTCATACAGCATGTCTGTGCGATAGGGGGTCCACGGCATGACATACAGTCGATCCCCTGACTGCAGTGGATCCTTACACCACGCCCCTGCCTGGTGCTCGGCCTCCTGCATAAAGCTGGCTGCCTGCACCCGCAGCAGCGTCCCAGGACACACAAAGACTGGCAGGAGCAACGTGTTGGTGCAGAGAAGAAAAGGAGGGGAAATAAAAGAGGAAATACAAAATGAAAACAAAGCATCACAAGAGTGAAAGATGTCATGGAGATGACAGGAAAGGGGGATGGAAATGAGAAAAGTTAAAATATCGTGGAATTTAGACCAGTAGGGAAGAGACAGACAAAAGATGGGAGGAGATTAAAGTAAGTTCAAGACTGGAAAGGAAACAAAGACTGAGAGTAAGATGGGGTGAGGTAGAGAGGAGGGGGGTAGGGTGAGGTACGATATCAGATTTAAAATGAAGGAACACATAATAGCTCATTTGTTCTCAGTACTGTGGTCGGAAAGTGTCTAGATATGATAAATGGGAGATTTCTAGCTGCCGCCACAGCTTGGATGTACCCTCTAATCTAATTCATCCTGGCCTACTTTTCACTAGATTTTTGCATTTTCTGTTTCAGAGACCTCAGGTTCCTGCTAAATCATAAAACAATTATGGAGGAGCTTGTTTTTTTTGGAGTCACATTTGGCTCTCTGTCAAGAGTACTGCCTTTAATAAAAAACAAAAAACAACCCATTCTTAGGTAACAGTAAATATCGGAGGTTGGCTGAGCCTCGCCTTTCTTTGCAGTTCAATTCATTTTCACACAACCAACACAAACACAAATACAGACACACGTATGGAGATGCACAAAAACACATGCGAGACACCTTTATACCCAACACATACAGCAGAGAGAGAGGGAGACAGAAAGAACGGGGGCTATTTTAAGAAGGTGGAGGTCATCCACTGGGGAGCTGTGTAAATTGGCTGGCTGACGGTGGGTCCCAGTCCGACAGGGAAAATGCCAAAGGAACACTGGGGTGTCAGGTGCTATGTGAGGGATGCCAGTCTGACATCATCTGACATCACAGGTGTTGGTGTGTGTGGGTGGGTGCATGGTGGTGTGTGAGAGAGCAACAGAAACAGGGGCATCCTACATTTCCTCTGCCAGTAAAAGTATGCAATGATCTATTGATTCTCATTTGCAACAGAACGAGAATCACACAGCACATGGATGAACATGCACACGCTGATTTACCTTAAAAACACTGTGCACAGAGAACGATGTGAACATTATCGTCACCTGGTGACTGAGTAATGAGTCTGGGTTGAAACTCTCTTGAACAGGGAGGAAGAGAGACGTGTTGGAGTCATTTCAGGCTTTGAAATTCCAAGTTTATCTTCTTTTTTCCCCCTCTGCCTGCTGCACGGTGTCGTAGTTGTGTGATGCTGGGCCACTTGGGCCACAGGAATTAACTTGTTCTATTGAAGGGGTCCAAGAGGAATTGAGACTGGCAGTTTAACAGGAATCTAATCACGCTCCGATATAAACAAACACCGTGAATACCAGCTCTTCAGAGGAAGCTTGTCATACTGAAGTGTAAGACAAAACTGCTTTCTGGAAAGCCTGAGGTGTTTGTTTTGTAAATACAAATATGGGGTGACTAAAATATTCAAAATTATTCAGGTGTATTTTTGGCTGTGTTTGACAGCAGAAGAATGAACAGCTATATTTATGTCAAAATCAACTTATACTTCGATCAAATGGCATCCTTGTCAGTCACTTGCAACTCTAGCCTTTAGTAATCTGTAGATTAACTCTTTAAAAGCTTTTTAAAATACTTTAGTTAGTGACATACTATCAAAACAGCAAAATCAAGTAAAAGAGTAATAGAATGTCTCAAAGTGCTGCTGTACTCAACAAAGATGCTTTCATATAGGTGGATCAAAAAGAAAAGAAATAAGAAAATAGATAGTGAAATCTGGAAATGTCTTTATGTAGGCGACTGTCATGTTAACACTATTGTTGCGAAAACAAAGATATATCTAAAATTACTGCTTTAATATTTTTCCTTCTATAACTAGTAATGGGGTGGCCTGGTGACCTAATACTTCTTAGTGAGAGAACACTAAATTTAACACATTGTTATGTTGTTACCATGTTAATATCAGTGAAATCTGTTATGTTTAAAAAACAGAAATTACTATCGTAAAATATAAAGCAAAGTTTGGCAAAAACCTCTACCACCCCCAACACTGTCTCCTCTCCCACAAGCTCTGCCTCACTTTATTTTAATGAACTGGGCCTTGGGTGGGCCCAGGGTCAAAGGGGCTCCTCAGTGGCCTCCAGGCTGTAGACACACAAGCCATGAAAACATAGACATTCATACAGGAAACACACTCAAGGGCCAAACAACAACAGCAGCCAGCCTTTACGCTGAACATAACGTGCCTGGGGGGGCTTCATTAACTCTGACCTGTGCACCCCATCTTCTCTCAGCCTCCTTCGTTTTGGCTGCCTCTCTGTCCCTCTGACTGTGAGGGGTGATTGTAGCAACGGGAAGCTGGGAGAGCCAAACTCTATAGTTGATTCTATAGTACAAGAGGCTGTTATAGCCACGGTATGAATGAGGTATTAGGCATCAGGCATTAAGCATTAAGAGTAAATCTGGAGATTAGGCATTATCCTATTCTGGCTGAGCAGGTTAGCAGGAGGAAGGACCATCTGATTACATGAAATAGATTAATTCCTTCTTGGGGTGGGATGGTAATCTTGTAGTTAGACTGTCTCAGTGAATTCACCAGGCAGCGCTGACATAACACTCCTTTACCCTACAAAGTAGCCAGATGGCTAATGAAACTTACCTTATCAGGGATTTAAAACCAGGCTGTTGCTATCATATTCTAGCATGCCAATTACTGCCACACACACTAGAATGCACTGCTGTAATAATTGACTATTTATCGCTATAATCCCTTATCCCAAGCACAGGTCGCCTCCTACTTGTCAATATAAGGCAGCAGCATAAAATGACAAAGGTATAAGAATTTACATGGAAATAATAATAAATGCGGTGTCTCCCATTAGTGTCTATAGCAGCAATTTGTGATCGACTGGTAATACAATTAAAAATGAGTGCTGACAGCTTGGAGCTAAATTTAAACTTTTCATCTTGGTTGTCTCCTGCAATCCCTGATGTTCTACTGTTTGATGTGACAGCATCATGGTGATGGGTGTTGTACTACTTTGATTATCTAAAAACCGCCTGTCAGTGGTTGTCAGATGCTCAGATGTGCTGTCCTTATGGATTTTTTTTTTTTTTTAAATTGAATCTTTTACATACTGCAGGGGTCTCAAAATCCTGGTAGCCCAAGCTTTTGCCCAGTCCCCAGTTATGGCCAGTTCTTGGGAATCACTGCTGAGCACAAGCTGCTATAATTGAATACCACACCTGTTATTGGCTGGTGCAGCATTTAGGCAACAGGGGGCAGAGTAGAGTATGGTGTAGAACCATGTGTCCTCTGGGCAGCTAATGATCTTCATGGGCTACTGCATGAGTGTGCAGGCAGTCCCCAACTATACATGTTCACCACCCCATTAGAGTGTGTAACTGTGTCTTGGCATGTATTTTCTTATGAGAATGTGAGACTGCTGTGTGTGTTGGTATACATGTGTGCAGCTCAGAGAGACTGAGGAAGGAAGGAATGAAAAGAGGAAAGCATGTATGCTCTGTGAGTGCAAACAAGAAAGAGGAGTATAGCAATATAGATTAGGTAGGTTATTTCCTGTGAAATGAGAATTCGGAGTGAGTTAATCTGCTTGGAAGTGACATTAAGAAGAAGGAAATATGGAAGGAAAAGGAGAGGCTCCCATTGTGTTTCCGCTTCCTTAACACTATAAGGGGTCAAATCATGGAAGAAAAATAAACAATACAGTTCAGACATATAGACGCAGACGTATACCCTCGGGACACACAAACTCTGGCAATGCACACAAGTACAAACTGTCAAGTGGAAGAGGCAGGTGTCAAACTGGCAGATTTTCAACCCAAACATTCACCCCAGAGAATACCCTTCACTGAGTCCAAAAGCTGTCAATGTAACAGATAGTGTCCATTTACAAACAAGACATATCCACCTTAGAGTCGAGTTGAAGTTGAGTGAGGTGTAAGTTGGTCAAGACATGTCTGCAGAGGGTGCAGTAAACAAAGGGGCCTATCTTGCTCTCACTGATTACTGTAAGTCATGAACAGTCACAAACAGTCTCCCTGCACAGCTGGAACATTAACCTAGCAAGGTCTGCCATCGCTTTGTATGTTACTGTCCTCCTTCCCAGAAGGAATTGGGGCAAGAACGCTCCTGAAACCAGAAGTTGTGCTTTATATTCATGGCCAACTGTGCTTCTCACTCTGTTCTGTTCTTAAGGAATAACAATGTAGGACGTCTGCAGACAGTCCTCAGGCCTTCCTCTACAAATGCATCTCTGAATATGCTCTCTGCATTGTCCTCGTCACATGACTGCAGCTGAGTGTGGTATCTCATCCATTATTATCTGATGTTGTCTGATTTATTGCAACTATTTTTCCAATTATTTATTTCCAGCATTTTTGGGGGGTGGGGGGTGGGGGTGGGGGGATTTGCTGTCACACAATACAGGAATTTCATAATTATCCACACAAAGTCTTTATAGTTGGTGTCAATTTTTGTGTAAGTTTTGTCCTCGTAGGCTCCCCTGTCATTTCTTCTACAAAAGGAGTCTAAAACTGCTTTCTTTACTAGAAAATTTCACCTTAGAAGTGATCAAATATAAATATATAGCAGCTGATTGTTTGCGCCTGTCAACAGTAAATAATGCAGCTCTGTGTCCAAAGTACTCTGTTAATTTATCATTGAAACAGGTGGGGGGGAAAAAAAAAAAAAAAACAGAGCGAGAGAGAAATGGGACACATAAAAAGTAGGCTGACAATGTGCTGGAAAATCATTTAAACTCTTCTTCATGTGGTATCCTCGATGTAGTGCACATTGCACAGCATCCCAATGCAAATTGGTCGATTAGCTGATCAATTAATGAAGGTTAAGTAACACAACATAAATCTAGAATGTTCATTCAGCCATATATAAAGGAGGCGTGTGTTTGGCAGGAGTGGCTAGATGGATTAAAGTGGGCAATGGCAGAAGCACAGAGGAAAGAGGGATTCATCTTAGCATAATAAATGGAAATGACTAGATGGGTAAGGCAGGAAGAGGATGATGATGAAGATGGTTGCATTGTAACTTGTTATTGCAAAGCAAATGAAGAGAAAAGTAAAATATCTGCTTGCGCTGGGAATAAAATGTTATAATGATCAATGTTAACCAAACCTAATGGGCACATCTACATCTGAGGAGTCCATAAAGCAGTTGGTACCTGTATAGAGGCTAATTCCTAGGGATAGGGATTCTGCTATTGGGCCAAGCTGAAAATGACTGAGTTCATGACATGTGACAGGTAGGTAGGATAGATGGGTAGCTGAGCAAGGCCATGGAGAAAGAGTCCCAGCTCACGGGGAAGCTGCCTGATTTTCAGTATGACCCCTGAGATGGGCCAGGTCTCTAGAAGAGGCGAGTGATTCGAGTGCCTGGTCATACTGATTGGAGCTCTTTAAGGGTGCTTGTGGTGAGACCCTGCTGTATCTGAGAGAACATTATGTGATGCTGGATCAATCTTTACAGGACTCACACCTCCCATCACCATCCGCACCTCTCTCCACCGCCTTCCTTGGAATTGACTAATTTTGGTGGGTACAGAGCGGCACAAGTTGATTGCTTGTGCCTCAAAGAAAACAGAGGCATCGAAGTGGCAAAATGAAAAAAGAAGAATGGAAAGAGAAGAGGGGGAAGAGAGAAGGATAAGAGATGTTCAAAAGAGCCTGCAGCAGTGATGGCCAGATGTGATCTGAGAGATAAACCAATCAGAGTAAGGTGAGAGAATGAGTACAACAGAAACGCAGCAGAGAGAAACCACGGAGAGAGACAGTGGGAGAATATGAGTTAAATGGAAGTATGAAGTTCATTGAAAAAGAGAAAGAAAAAAGAGGGGACACTGACACACCTAAAAATGGAACACTGTAAAACTGTTTCTGAGAGCAATGTAGCCCATGACTGAGCTGTTTGAACACAATGTTTGCTTTGAGAGTACAGCAACAATAAACTCTGAACCAGTCCTGAAAAACTTAAAAATAGAAGAAAAGAGATATGGAGTGTGGAGGAAAAGAGGAGCTGAGAAGCATAGCGCGAGAGAGGCTTTTTTTTTCTGGAGGGGACAAATACTACAGCAGAATGAATGGAGTGTTGTATCGACTGGTGTTAATTATCACATCTTTGGTTGATGTAACAGTGTGATGAGGAGGAGTTAGAGGGAGGACAGACCTTTTCTTCTGTAGGATGATATGA
Source organism: Arothron firmamentum (assembly GCA_016586285.1). Classification (NCBI taxonomy): domain Eukaryota; kingdom Metazoa; phylum Chordata; class Actinopteri; order Tetraodontiformes; family Tetraodontidae; genus Arothron; species Arothron firmamentum. The sequence goes on along the minus strand of BJFM01003721.1, from coordinate 30,658 downwards.
AAACACATTGTAGTACCGTACTGTGAAGATGATGTACTCAGAAAAAGAATGGCGGTAACTTATCATCTATCACTCCTTTCACGCCCCTAATGAAGCCTTAGTGTGTATGTCTCTATGTGTGTGTGTGTGTGTCTCTATGTGTGTGTGTGTGTGTGTGTGTGTGTGTGTGTGTGTGTGTGTGTGGGTCAGATTCAGGCACCAGAACCAAGAACAAAATCTAGAAGGATTTCAGAGTTTTGGTTATAGTTGAAAGAGAGGTAGAAAGAGGCGGGCAGAGAAAGCGATTAGAAAACAAGAGAGAAAAGAAGGGATATCAACATCAAACATGACCACTACACAAGGTGCTGGGTTAGGGGTTGGGGTAAGGGGGGGAGGAAGGGAGACAAAGGAGGAGGAGAGGAAGGGAGGAAGGGGCGAGCTGTGGTTGTTATGTTCATTTAGGTCTTTACCTTTTTGATCCACTTCTATTCAAGCATCGGAAAAGGGAAAAGGAGATAGAAAGATAAGAGGAAGACAGTAAGGTAGAGAAGGAGAGAAGGGGAAATAAAGAGAATCAAAGAAAAACAGGTGCAAGAAAAAAGAGAAAATTGAGATTAAATAAAATGTCCTTTCTCTCTCTTTTTTAAAGCAAGTTATCTGTGTTACGGTTGACTACTTAGAGAAAGGATGGCTCTAATGGAAAATGAGGAGGGGGGATGGCCTGACTTAGGTTTGAATCCATTTCTATTTCATTTTAGCTTTTTCAATAATCCCCAAACAACACAATCCACCCATAACCACATACACTCACCCCCCCCACCCCTTTTGCCGCAACCCTTCCTCCTTCCCACTTTCCCCCACGCCCAAAGCACAGCTCCAGGAACCTGTTAGAGAGAGGAATGGTGAGAAGAATTCTTTTCATTGCAGTCCACTTCATCTCTAGGAAAAAAAAAAAAAACAGTAATGAGAATAATGGAGAAATACATGGAGGCATGGTAGCTGTGAGAGTGGCAAGTGAGACGTCTCTGTGGCTCGTTGAAGTGGTTGTGGGATCTCTCTCCTGCACATCTTCCACTAAAACTGTACAAGAACGATTCCTTGATCAGGTAAATGTACTTAACATTTTAGCTTTGTCCTATTTTTTGATTCATGGTGCTTGCTTGTGTGCAAAAAACATCCAATAGGGAGCTCACCAAAAAACGAATGGAGTGGAAACAGAGCCAGAACGGTTTTAGGGTAAAAAGAGGCAAAAGAGATATGGGAGTAATACCTCAGCACATTTAAATAAACAGGATGCTGTGTGGAGTCACACCATAATCTCCACTGACATAAAACAGGTGAGGCACAGTTGATGCCCATGGCACTGCCATGCTTGGGGAGATTTGTGAGCAGCTGGGACTTGATGGAAACTAGAAAGGATTCAAGCTCCACTTTGCACATTACATCCCTGGCACACATCTTTTCTCCCGGTTTGCAGTAGCCCAGGCAGTGTGCAAGTGGATTGTCATGTCTCTGGGGAAGGACGTGTCAAAAGGCACATGGCTGGTGGATTCCTGCTGTGCCTGTGATTGTCTTGCATGTCTTAGGAGGTCTGTTTTTCCCGAGGATCTCTGGAAATCGTTATGATACCTCAAACGACTGCATGTTGAAGACAAAAAGGAAGTAAAAGGAGCGGCAGAAAGAACTGGACAAATGGAAAATAAAGGGAGAGGGGGAGCAGTGGCCTGATCTGTGTGGGGGATGGTTTAGCATGTTGGCGGCAGGACAGCACAGGCAGCATCACTATCGGGGCAACATTGATAATTTATCATCTTAAGCCAAGATCTAACTGGACAAACAGCATCACTGAAGACCTGGGGAACTGTAGCCCCGTTCAGCCTAAGGGGTAAATATGGCAAACGTGTGTCCCGTTGAGTTGTGGTAGGGTGTTGTATAAGCACCAACTGTGAGTGCAATCATTAACACCGAGGTGAGGTGATGAAGGGAGTTATCCTCGAGAAAGCAAGGAGGAAAAGAGTGTCATCATCACAAATTTCAGTACTGTGAGGTTAAAAAAGGAAGAGAATAATGTGTGTTGTGCAGAGCAATGAAACAAAGAGGGTGATGGATAGAAGGAGAAAATGGTCATCTTCAGTGCTGCAGAAAGGAGAAGAACATGGTAGGCGTGAGACTCCTTTTATTGTGATCTTAGCTTTCCTGGAGAAAAAAAAACACACTGAGTTAAGACACCAATCATCACATGGACAAACACAGAGAAATAGACAGAAACTCATCAAACATGTCCTCACAGTGAGCAGGTTATTTTAGAGCCACCTTGGTTGTTTGTTTGATTCATTCAGCAATTTTTTTTTCAGGGGCCTTTGGAGAAATAAGCCCCTGCCCTCTCTCCTCTTAATCACTCTGCTCAGCACTCTCGACAACCCTATCAATTACTCCCACACTAATGAATACAGCTGGAGAACACACAGATGCACAATGTGCATCTACACACACACACACACACACACACACACACACACACACACACACACACACACACACACACACACACATCCTTGTACTTCTCTCTTTTGAGGACTTTCTTAGACATACTGCATTCCCCAGCCTCTTAACCTACACTACACACTACCCCCTGACCCTAACCTTAACCTAAACCTAATTCTAACCCCAACCCCTACCCCTAAAACCCATCAAACAGGCCTTTGAAGTTGTGAGGACCAGCCAGTAGGTCCTCACTTTACTAGTAGAATGCGTATTTGATACTCGGTATGTACACACACACACACACACACACACACACACACACACACACACACACACACACACACACACACACAGGTTTTCAGTCTTCTCCCATCAGCTTTTTTGGTTTTGCTTCCCTTTTCTTACACTTTACCACAACAGAATTTGTCATGTGGTGTGACCTCCATGACCTGGAAGCTCGGTTTTAAATTAAATTGGCACTATTGCCTGTATTTGTTGAAAAGAAACAGTTTTATGAAGTGAAACAGGGGCCAGTCAGAATGGATTAAAGTTTTTTCTGTAGGAGTTTAGGCAGAAAGCTGTACTACACTATAGACCACACCTATATGTATGTATCTATTCTGAGTGTGTATACTCTTGCAGAAACTAGTTACTATGATGTGTAATGCACTTCTTTCCTGCTTTAATTTGGTTTTTTGTTGTTGTTTTTTTTAAATTTAAAGCCTTCTGATGGTGACTTTTCATTGTGGACTTATCTTCTTTTTTAAGACAGGGTGGGGAGTTGAGATGGTTCCTCAGTTACGTGCATTTTACACTTAAGCAAATGAAATCACAGCTACAAAAGGAGCTGAAGTACATCAGTGATGGAAATGATCTGGTCTTGCTAACTTCCGTTTAGAACATTAGCACACAACGATCATCACCAAATAATGAGATCCTGTTAGGTTCCCTTGCACAGTTAAGACAGTGGTACAAACTGCAGCAATATTCTTGGATCTGTGAACTCTTAATGGAACCTGAGCAGGTTTCTTTTGCTCTGTTAAGACTGGCAATATTAATCAAATGTAACAGTCAGGGACGTTAGAAGTTTATTTTTTATGTCATGCTCAATCAGATATGATTTGACATGTTACTGCTTGACTGGTTGTTGTATTTTGCTATACAGCTTGTGTGTGTGTGTGTGTGTGTGTGTGTGTGTGTGTGTGTGTGTGTGTGTGTGTGTGTGTGTGTGTGTGTGTGTGTGTGTGTGTGTGTGTGTGTGTGTGTGTGAGCTATGCTCCAGCTGTCACATTGCTGGTTTTGTGACTGGTAAAATGACAATTGGCGTGACATTACAGAAACTCCCCTGCAGTGACATGTGATGTTTATTTAACATCAGTCTAGATACACCTTTTCAGGTGGACATGCCTCAGGTGACGCCAGAGTGACCACCATTCCTATCCAGATTACAATAATGGGACATCACCAGAGCGATTAGAGATAGCAAATTCAATTAATCATGACAAGTCTCCACTGAGCCAGAACTGAAAAGAGCAACACACCCGCTATCCTGGTAATTAAAAGTGGCCATGATGAGTGGAGTCTGGTGCGACTATGACTGTTTCTGTTCCGAGAATAAACGTGTTGGGCTCTATTTATTCTGTCGAATAAACACAAATGAACTGGGGCAAGCAACAGCATGAGGTCTCACATCCAAACCCATTTCCTTTTAAATGTCAGTGTGTGAGATTGGAAAGTGTGATCTGGTTTCTGCGACAGAGGAGTGCAGCAGGACAAGAATAACGAGCTCTTCTTTATCACCTTAGACAGAGATCAGTTTTTCTAATATTTTGGAAACCAAGTTGTTTTTTCCCGAAATGCAGGAGGGAAAAGTGCAATTCAGTCCATATTTAATTAAATTTAGTTGCTGTGTGGAGAGAGAGCATACTGTCTTGTACTGAATGAAAAAAGAAATCTATGGTTACAGAAAGAGTAACGGATCAAAAATGGCAAACAAAATTACAGCCAATACCTTCTAGAGGACTAACAACTGGGCTTACATGCATGGAGAAGGTCAGTCTGACTGCAACTACTGATTGAATTACAGATGAATAGAGAACAGCAACTTCACTGCCATTTTTTACATAATCTCTCTATATAATTCCTGATGGTGAGAAATAAGATCTAATCTCTGACTGTGTTTGTGACCAGACTCCACAAAAGTTGCTCAAAAGTGACTGAACAGAGCAAAAGGATAGAGAGAGGTGCTTTTCTCCCCACAAAAAAAAATTGTTTCTTTGTTGTGTAAAAAAGGGAGAATGTCAAGAGAACCGATTGTAGAGATCAGTAAGAATGATTACAGGTCAATGTTGCTAAAATAGGTGGCAACTCACGAGAGTGGTGAGACATGAAAGAGGTGAAACCTTTGTGTGAAACCTGAGAGAAGTCTGAGAAGGCAGAAGGTAAAGCAAAGGAAAAACAGAGAACAGTAAGTTAGCATTCTGGCATGGCCTCAGATCTGTGACTGACCAGCTCCGTCCCTAAAGGAAAAAGCGAGGAAAGAGAATCATACCAAGTCTCAGACATTGAGAAAAGCCGTGTACCCAAAGATCCAAACCACTAACCCTCAATTCTGAGAGGAATAACATGAAAGGGAGGAGATGAGCAGAGATTTTCACATGAACAAGGGTCAACCCAGGAGCCCCCAAACCAGTCTGTCCCTGCTGTTTCTCCTTTGTGTGTGTGTGTGTGTGTGTGTGTGTGTGTGTGTGTGTGTGTGTGTGTGTGTGTGTGTGTGTGTGTGTCACACCTGTAAAAGCTTTGAACAGTTTCCATGAGGATGCTAAAATGTGTGGCATTCCAGGTCACATGGTCTAAAATAAGCCCTTTGCTGTTTGCATTAACATTGCTATTGTGATGCGGCATACTCACAATGACCCCTGCCTCCAAATCTCACTGCACCCAATTTTAATTTTTATTGGAAATCAGAGGGATAGCAAAGGTGTTTGGTACCAGATAAAGGCAGTGGCATGCCCCTGGGTCAATCATTGTGTGTGTGTGTGTGTGTGTGTGTGTGTGTGTGTGTGTGTGTATGTGTGTGTGTGTCATAGGTGTGTGTGTGTGTGTGTGTGTATGGGGCAGGGAAAGTGCTACACCTCTGTGATTGCCAATAAAAGGCTGGCCTTGCATTTGCAGTGGGTGTGCAGCGCTTATCGGACCATGTGTTCGTGAAGCACCTTCTCCCATGTGAAAATCCCTCTCAGCTGTTGGTGCATTGCTGTGGCGAGGAACGGTTTAGAGCTTGTTGTCACACTGTGCAAGAGTGTCTGTGCAGTGGAAGTGTACATGAAAAAAGTGAAGTGAGATGAAAAGAAAGAGGACATATATTACAGGGTAGCTGCAATGTTTTACTTGTGTTGAAAACCCGAGAGAGAGAGAGAGAGAGAGAGAGAGAGAGAGAGAGAGAGAGAGAGTGCGCAGAAGTCATTTTGTTGAGTTTTTTTGTTGTTGTGAGATTTCCAAAGTGAGTGGGATGTTCATGTGCACTCGGGGAGGGATAAAGGAGGGATGTGAAACAGGCAGTAAATGGATGACTGGGAACAGGTGACACTGTTGGTACTCACTGTAGGGGACACACTCATACTGGATCTCCAGATACTTGTAGGTCCCCGGGCAAGGGTCTGGAAACACGTCTGACCCAGCTACAACCACACACTGCGTGCGGTTATTACACCTGAAGGAGAAAACAGACAGGAGGGAGAGAGGGAAGGATGGAAGTAAGCGATAAAAAATGACAAGTGCCTTTGTAAGAAAGACAAAGAAGAGTGGTTTCAAAAATATCTTCAGGGTCTGAAAAATGGAGAGAATAATACAGAGGAGAGTAATTTCACACTAGACTAGATCATGTGACAGCTGCACCCGAGGGTAGCTGGGAGCTTGGGGTGTGTGTGTGTGTGTGTGTGTGTGTGTGTGTGTGTGTGTGTGTGTGTGTGGGTGTGGGTGTGGGTGTGGGTGTGTGTGTATGTGTGTGTGCGTGTGCAAGCATTAAGAGAATGGGTGAGTGACATAAAAGCCTCCTCTCCTGGGTTGCTCTGAGTGGGAGCAATTAGAGGTGAGACAACATGGGTGGGGTGGGGGTGGGGTGGGGGGCTGGACAGCAAATACTCTTAATCACACAGGGGGAATACTTCATACTAGAACTACAGTCATCCATTCCTTTTTCTGTTAATCGCCCCATCCCAGCAGTTACAAGACTGAGAGTACATTTGAAATTTGTTGCTGCGCGCACTTGGCATCACAAGCTATGAGACCCTGAGGAACATGCCCAAGTGTCCACGCGTACAGCACATAAACTCACTAAAATTCATCACATAATCCTTCTCAATCCTGATTTGAGAATATCTGCTTGTTCAGTCTCTCAATACAGTCATACGGCATATTTACGTGCTCCTTCTATTATCCTTTTCATCATTTAAGTTGCCTTCTGCTCTTCTTCACCGCTGAAAGCTCTTCTTCATGCTATTTCTTCATCCTCTCACCCCCTTTTCCCAAGCTTAAACCTTGAGCTTCCATTACACACATGATAGATGGCTGAGAAAAAGCTTCCATTGATTTAAGCTGCAGATGCTGAATACAAAACAGTGAGAGGAGTTGTAGAAGGCCCAACAACCAGGAAGATAGAACCTACACATTCAAATATGATGTACATGACCATCCATGCACAGAGACACCCAGCATGAAGTGCTGCTCTGCATTACTAATTTCCGAAATTCCAAATTTCCAAAATTCCTGAGAGGAAAAGCATCGTGTTGGAGATTTAGTCATTTTTGAAATAATGTGTTTTTAAGAAAATAAAAGCCACCTGACACAAGTGTTAAAAAGCTGAAAGTTACCTTTGTGACATAATTTTGAAGGCGTCTGGTAGGTAGCACTGAACGTTCTCCATCTGGAATGGATCTGCGTCACAGATCTTGTCATCTGTGCGGCCATAGTTGGCTGTCTCCACCATGATGACGTCGCTTCCAGGACATCGCAGCTCGATCGGGTAGCCTTCACACGCAAGCTCTCGCCGCATTAAGCCAAAGGGCATCATTGACCGGCTCAGAGCTGAAAAGGAGAGAGAGAGAAAGAGAGAGAGATATTATGGACAATTCAATAAAAATCTAGAGCTTTAAGTAGGCAATTTATTACTGGATCACACTATAAGTGTTATGTGTATTAGCTGACATAAAAAAATGTGAAAAAAACTATTCTAAAATAATATCATTTATTATGTAATTGACCATTCATGGTAATTACAGGATATTTTAACAAATCCCAAGATTCAATCCTAATAAAAATAAATCCAAATATCAAAGCAACCTGTGTTGCCGAATCTCCTTCTGTGATTTGGAAGTCCAGATCACCTCTGGAGTGTACACTGCTTGCATTATTGTTCATTAGGAGCTTGTCAGCGCTTTGCTGTGGACAGCAGCGATGATCAGTGTGGAGACGGGTCAGCAGGGCGAGCCTCGTTTCCAGGGTTAATCACTCAGCCTGGCTGAGAGGCATGAAAGAGAGCCACAAAGAGGAGCCAAGAGAAGCACTCTTTCCCTCTCCAGCTCTCTTCATGTGCACATGCCTTTTCTACTGCCTACACATTCACCGCACAAAGAAAGGAACATAAAACATGGCTGCCAAGGTAATTTGAGGAGAAAATATGGCAAATGCTCTGAGTAAAGTTTTCTGCTGTGTTGAAGATCTTTTTGGGAGTCTCCTGCCAACAACTGTGAGTTTCTGCTCACATGTGCATGGATCTGAAAGCTCCTATGTGAAACATCTTCGAGCGAACAAATGATGAATGAACTAGCGATGAACGTGCCGCTTTTTGGAACGGCGGGATCAAAAGCTCTCCGTGTAAGGTTCTCTCCACCCTGCACCAGTGGCTGAACAACAGACAAGTAAAGGGCACCAGATCAGTCCCTTTCCACCCCTGCTGTTTGTGTTTCCTGATGCAGAGCAAGGCTTGGGAAGGCTTCAGCCCCTGTCTATTCTGACGGAGTGCACATCTGGGTCAATGTCAATGCCAGTCTTTACAGACGTGCTCTGTGATTCACTGCCACTGGATTTGCTCATATTTCTCAATGCCATCCATTTATGCAGCAGTGATTTGAGTTCAGTTGTGTAATGAGTGCCATTAAGGCTGAATTACTCGTACAGACAGACTTGAAATCTTTTATGCCTTGCCGGAATGCGGTGCCACTGCCAAATCACAAAGGCCGCCATTCAAAAATGCATACTAATTAAAATACACAGACATCCAAACAACGGACAAGGACAGTCAAACAAATCTACATGCAAAAACACACCCAAGCAAGTTATTACATTTACCGTTTAGGCAAATGGGTGTATTTACATTTGCTCATGTAACGCATAGGCACAGAGAGTCATGGCGTCTCCGTGGGATACCACTGTGTTGTGTCAGTGTGTGTCCTTGTTCCTTTAGCTACCCTGCAGTGTAAATAGTGTACAGCTGGTCAACAATTACAAGCATATACAGAGTCAAAAGGAGTGGAAATTTAGACAAGGCCTCTGGGTATAATCACATTTTGTCCACTTAAACTGTGGACCAACATCACAGGAGCACTAACCGGACTGATTTAATACAGACGTTAGCATCACTGGAAAATTAAGGATTTTGATTTTCTTTCCTTTTTTTTTTTTTTTAGAGTTACATTTTTTTCTATGCACCTGCAGGTGAACATGCATTTAAAATGAGTTACAGTTTGAGGGGAATTCATCATGTAAACACTGTGGGATGCATCTCTCGCATCATTTTAGCTGTTTATAATAGCGAATTCATAAATAACTGTGGAATGTGTGTGTGTGTGTGTGTGTGTGTGTGTGTGTGTGTGTGTGTGTGTGTGTGTGTGTGTGTGTGTGTGTGTGTGTGTGTGTGTGTGTGTGTGTTTAGACAGTTTAGACAGTGTGTGTTTGTGGTGTGTGTCAGCCAGACAGCCTGGAGCTGTGGCTGGCTCTGAGCTGAGCTGAGCCGAGGATAAGACTGGACTTGCTGTGGGCTACAATTGTCCTTCACTCTGTAGGAATCCATTAAGGTTTCAGGGTCTCTTCAGCCAACACACACAGATACACATACATTTTGTCATTTACCATTTTGTCACACTCATAACAGCAGGAAGTGCAGCCATATGTATAGATGGAACTAACCTCTAGAGACTGTGACTCATCACTTTATAAAACTAAGTTACAATCTAACATCAGGAAAAAACAGTAAAAGCAATCAAAGCTTCATTAAATGGATGTTTGAGTGAGAGAAGCACATACATACAATATCATATGTATCTTAATACAACAGCACCAACCCGCATATGGACACACACTCAAGGCTCAAATGACCCTCCAGGACTTTCAGTATCAGTAGCTGAGGCACTTTGCTTCCTAATAAAAGCTTCACACAAATTAAGAGGTAGAGTTGATTGGATTTGACTCATTATGTTGACACAGTAATAAAGGCCTGAGGCTGGGGCGATGCCCAAGATCCACAAACCTTCAAAGAACATTCTCATACTTTCACACCAGCCTCTGTTTAATTTTGTATTTTCACAGACACATTATATTTGTGAGTTTTTACACAAATATTTGAGTTAGAAGGGTTGACCTTGCAGGTAGCTGGAGACTACGATAGCGACTGTGAAACTGCCTCACAACAGGGTTTTATAATGGTGTTATTCGGTGCCCTTAAGGCAGGCTTAGATGGATGGCTGACAGTCTTTTGGGGACCAAAATTTGATCTGCTTTTAGCTTCTCAGTCTATTTCTAATGCTACTCATTAGCACTGCACTGAAGCATAATGCCAGAACACAACTGCTAAGCAGGAAAAGTGCTTGAGAAACCACGCAGGCTGCTGTAGAGGTGGACTTTTTAATATGTCACCTATAGTATTAAGACTGATGGGTGAGCATGGCGCTCTTTCTCACGTTACATCACTGTGGAATATGAACACTTCATAGATTAAGAATTTTGAGGTTCGTTGTGTCGCCAAACTGGCAAAGAAGAGCAAGCAATTTTACACTCATTGGACAGAACTAAGAGGTCTCAGTGATGTAAATCCCCGTCTAGCAGATTCATCGCCAACAATTTCTCTGGCACTTTATCAGCTTAGCGTTGTATCTTAGCGACTCACTTAGCTGTGTGAGTTAGCATAATGACTCGCTGGAGCGTGGCCTGTCACAGCGAACAAGCTGAGGCACTGCGGCCAGAGCTGTCACGTTCAGGCAGCCTTCAAGCTGAGGGGTTGTGACGAAGTGACATCCAAAGATAAACCTAAAGGCCTGGCAGGAGGGTGGGGACTGCTTGTGGGCTGTGTGAGTGTGTCTATAAGGAAAAGGGGAGTAAATCTCGCCTCAAAGCTATAATGCTATCTCATCTTCACTGATTCCACAGAAGATTAGATGTAGACTGACTGCGTGGGGAGTCATCAGCCATGTCAAAGGACCAAAACAGGATCAGAATGACATAAAAACGGTGATGAAGCGGAGCCTAAATGAACCACATGGAGACAGGCCATTGTTTTGGTTTGCTAAGGAAAGAGAGTCCTGTTCCTCAGCAGCCATGTCCTACATCTTAACTGAATAACACTGCAGCCCATAACGTCAAATCACAAGACAAGTAAATCTACTCCCTTTGGTAATGGGACACACACAACTTCATGCAACACAACTAGACATGCATTTAGATACATTGAGAGACAGAGAGAGAAAGAATAACTACATTCTTTCAGACCAAAACAAGAGTGCCCAAACAGTACCACCCTGAAGATAGCCAGTCAGTGTGTGGTGACAAACTTTGCTTTTGGGGAACTAGCAGGCATAGAATAGAATAAGACAAGCAGTTAAATAGCACTGAGACAAAGAGCCCCACACACACACACGCACGCACGCACGCACGCATGCACACACACACTTTAGGCAGAGAGGCAAGACAAGACGTGCTCTTACTGTCAAACTACTTCATTGCTGGTCTTGGAATCGAATTATGCTACATTGGGGGAAAACTACATTGCCTAAAATAAAAATCTAAAAAGGAGATACACAGAGTAAAATATTCTCTTCCCCCTGGGACGGCAGCTGAGCTTTACCCCCAGCACAACTCTATTTAGCTCTCGGGCAGACAGTGAAGCAGACCAAGATTCATTTGAACATTTGGTGCACTGAAACTACAGGCAATCCAGGAAACAACCACAGGGATGAAGAAGAAATGGAGAGAGGAATGCAGCAGAGGTGCTGAGACAATGGAGACAAGATTAAAAACGAGAGGTTGACAGAGATAAAAGGAAAAGAAGGGGGTAGACTGAGTGAGTGCTGTACAAAGCCAATTTGTTAGAAAGAGTGTGTGTGTGTGTGTGTGTGTGTGTGTGTGTGTGTGTGTGTGTGTGTGTGTGTGTGTGTGTGTGTGTGTGTGTGTGTGTGTGTGTGTGTGTGTGTCTGTGTTTGGAAGAGAGTTGTTAGGACACATGCGTGCCAAAGCATAGCCCTGCTGTTGTGTTAAACACTTAATTAACCCCCCAATTCAGCAACCAAAATGCTTGGGCGTGTGGTCCGTGTGCCTGTGTGAGAACTTCTGTGCGGCATGCAGCATTTCTGCTGAGACCCAACGACATCATCACCACATTGTTATTCACAGCCAACAGCTGCATCAAGAGAGCGCCCCGGGAAACCGGGGACGACTGACGGAAATCAAGATTTTGGTGAAATAAGATGCAGCTTTTTTTTTCCTCTTTTTTTTGAAGAGAAAGGTTGCACTAAATAAAATATGAATGTTCCTGAGCTCTGCTCCATACCAGAGGTTAGAGTGAGCTTGTAAATATTTGGCAAATCCTGTTTGCATGAGTGTTGTCGTTAAGGTTATTGTAATTTGTTGGGATATTGTGCCAGAGATAACCCTTTTTTCCTTAGAGCTTTTATCAAATCAAGTTTTTGTCTATGTGTTACGTACAGTTAATGAACAGAATTTATAACCCATTAATTGTTCCAAGTTCCTTGATTTTAGTGAGCAATCGGCATTAGCCAGTGATGCTTCATCCTTCATCCATCCTCTTCACCTTCCTCTTTGTTTCTCTGTTTGCAATCTCCTTCTGGCCCTTCAACCCTCCATTTTCCTTCCAGCTCTTAAGCCTCTTCATCCTTTTCTTTCCTCGTGTTTCTCCTCTATGTAGTACTGCTGCTATTAGCAGCTGATTTATCTGTAACCCGCTGCTACGGATTATCAACCTGTGGTCCACCAGAGACGCCCGCGCTCACATCCTCAATCTCGCTGCACACGTGATGTGCTCAGCAGTCCTGCATGGATGTAAAGCACCTCATGTGGTTTGTGGGTTAAAAAAAACCCACAAAGACCCGTTCACCCCAACAATAACTAATCTTAACGTATACAACTGCAAATAAACTCACATATTAAAGACTATGCACAATTTAATCAGTATATAAGTATGAAAACATTCAGATTAACAATGTGAATGAGTCAGTAAAAAAAAGGGGCACATGAGAGCTGTGAGCATCGCCCTAAGAAAGGTTTGAAAACACGCCGCCGCTGTGCCTTTGGTCCCCACCTTCTCCTGACCGCCCCCAACTTCCAATATACAGTATGTTCAAACAGCCATCCATTAACCTTTGACTCGGATAGGCTTCTCTGTAATCTACTGCTCTCTGCCACAGGCTTTGAAGAGCAGAGCAACCATGGAGTCAGCCAGCTAGCAAACGCAGAGCGGTAGAAGAGGGTGGAAGAAAAATGGCAATGACAAGAAAGACGCCGGTTTAATAGTTGCTATTCAAAGTGAATGAACACAGAAACACTGAGTGAGAAGAGAAACTGGAAAGAGAGTGTGAAGCTGCTCTGAGACGGCGGGCCAAAAAGGAAGGTTTCAGAGGAAGGACATCACGAGGCAGATAGGAGGCGCAATAGCTGTCAGCCAGAAAATATCAGATGAAAGCAGGAGCGAATGTTTGAAATGAATAATGAGAGGAATCCAGTGCAACATGTAAGAAAGGCAAAGGGAGACAAACACTAATATGTCTTTGATATTCAGCAAGCTGAGACTGTTCACTCCATAAATTGCAGCTTAATGGCAGAGAGAAAACCACAATAAGGTAATTTTCAAACAAAATGACTTCGGGTGGCTTTTATGAAAACACACACTTATTAGAAACATAAAATCTATGCAGTAGAGGAAGTATGCCCATTATTGTAACATGTGGTTGTGTTGATTTTCATTTAAAAAAATCTTTATCAAACAATGGCTACAAAGGTAAATAAAAGAACAGTATGCAGCGAGTTTAAACCTAATGCTATTTTAGAACTTTAATCTTCCTTGCAGAGTTTGGGTTTTCAGAGATGTTTTCCAGTCCCCAACCATCAGCATCGTGTGTGAACACAGAATTCATGAACACATTTCAAGGCCTTAAGCACTAAAGGGAAAAGCAAACTTAATGCCAGGGTTTATAGTGGAGTAGAGGGAAACATTAGTGGTTAATGCATTTAATAGCACGAGATGCTCATAAACATTACAAATTCCTGACTACCTGAGAAAAACACAGGACCGTTTATTTATCAGAAAAATTTTAAATAAACAGAAATGTATATAATATACATGTTTTTAATAAAATATCAAGTATTTTATACTCGTAATAACTCGTAAGGTCAGAGTAAAAGCCTTGTTGATATAAAGTGATCTGAATGTGAACAGGATCAAATATTCTCTCTGCTTGCAAATCTGTAGACACAGTTTTTGTTATATCTACAGTGATTATTGGCATAGTGATAGATTCCTCTAGACCAGACAATCAACCGTATTTTTTAATATTTATTACTTCCGCCAAGGATAGAGGCTCTGGAACAGCTGGCATTTATTTGTCTGTTTTCCTGTTGGCAAAATCATTTGAAGTTATGAAGAGATTTTAATGAAATTTTCAGGAAATGTCGACATCAGTCAAGGAACAGACCATAAAATTTTGGTGATTCCAGAGGGACTTTAACCTTTGGAAGTTCAAAGGTCAAAGTCCAAAGGGCTTTACTCATTAAACAACTTGCTATGTTATGTAATCTTACAGTAATACTGCCTAAAGACTGTATATACAGTATACTACAGTAAATGAGCTGATTGGTGGAGGCCTGCTTTCTCTAGATGCTATAGTTCTAGTTATGTTAGGGTGATTTCTTTCTCTCTGCACTGACTTTAACAGTTCAAACCTTTGTTTTTGTTTGTTGATGCTACTTTTCTTTAAAAACCCCTGATTCTGAACAAAACCACCTCCTTACCAGTGTGCAGACCACAATAGCTCAGCAGTAAACACAGCACATTAAAGCATTAAACAACACGCTGTGCAGCAGATTAAACAAGAAGAATTAATTAATTCATAGCTGCTATAGTGGTAGTGCAACTTTATTGCTTCCCCTTGAAACATTACTACGAGTAAGAAAATCAGTTCTTATGAATTAGTAAACATTTCATTCTTTTAGTAAAGTTGCAGTTAGGGTTAGGTTTTTTTGTTTGTTTTATTATCATCCTGATATTAAGGGACTGCAAGTCTCATTTTTCTTCAAAAATATTAAACATTTAATGTTGTTTGTCTGTGTAAACTAAAGATGTGAGGGGTTTCCAGCTGAGAGCAAAGGTTTCAATATTAGGGGAACTGAAAACAGATCCCACTGGTTAAATAGCAGCGACCTTTTCTGAGTGGCTCAACAAATTCATGTAACATAAAAAACCCTCCAGACTGTTAACAGTACATGGCAGGATGGGGATATCGCACCGGTGCATGCACAATTCACACCGACTGATGGGAGCATCAAGTAACCTTTGCAGTGTGACTCTCAGTGTTGCTGTGGATAAATGCACACATAAACATACAGTGTGTTGTGGACACCGGCTAAGCGAAAGCTCTTTGTTGGGCCTTCATCATGTACAGTGCAGTTGCTCGGAATGCCTGGCATATGAAGCAAGCCTAATGGGCTTTCAGAGCAGCTCTGAATGCAGGTTTATGCATTCTCATTCTGCAAAGGGACACATGGTTCATCGCAGAGCTAAATGACTGTTTTATGCATGCTGCCATATACGTTTATGTTTTTTATTAGCTTTCATATACATTTACATTTCAAAGCGAAACAGAATTGCACATTAATGTCAACAGATAAATAATAATTGTTTGAAATGAATGTGAACTGTGGGACAGAGCAGGACGAGCGTTTCCAGAGCTCCTGCTGCCTGGCAAGTTTGGTTAAAAAGCTGATTCCTGCGGAGAACAAATGTGTGTTTTAGGGGTAAATATTAAAATTTGCAGTTATAAGAAGAGGGAGTCTGAAATATGTTAGATTAGTAGAGACACCGAGGAGGAGGGGTGTGCGTTCGAGTGTAAAGCTGTGTCTGATGATCCTGCAGGTTTCCAAATGAACTCTGATTAGCCTGGGAGTCATTCGAGCAGCTCTTGTCACGTTTAAACTTGGTCAGCACCTCGAACTTCTTTTGTTCTCAGAAAAAAACATTTCTTCCAGAATTAGCACCACAACATCTTTTGTGCCACGGCCTTATTGCAGGATTTTAATTTTATCACACCAACTTGCACTTGTGCTTTCAGGATGAAGACATAGATGTCAATATAGTAGTGATCCATTATTAATACTACACACACACACACACACACACACACACACACACACACACACACACACACACACACACAC